>JAODJW010003524.1:0-10902 GCA_026777045.1 Hyperopisus bebe | reverse complement strand
CAGAGTACTCAACTGGTTGGTTGAAACAAAATCCTAGTTTGGATTTTTACTTTCTGGACCTGAAATCTCCACCTCTGGTCGAAGTACAAGCGAGAGATCAAATCCAAGCAGACAGTCAAAACCAGGGCGAAGGTACAATAAGGGACTGAATTACTTGAATTTTCAGTGTATTTGGGTCTTGGGTAGTGTTGCGGCACGCAAATGTTGTTACATTTTGGGAACTAAGCCAGGATCAAATAATGATTCTTTCTCCCGGATAAACTCTACATAAGTGAGTGACTCAGGCTTTTGATAATTACGATACTTTTGCCTATAGGCCTCAGGAACTAGAGAATAAATATGCAAAACTGCTTGTTTCACCTTCTCATAATCTGCAGCATCTTCTAAGGACAGAGAAGAGTATGCTTGTTGGGCTTTACCAACAAATATACTCTGAAGAGTCATGGTCCACACTTCTGGTGGCCATTTAAGAACTGTAGCCACTCTCTCAAAATAGGCAAAGAATTTATCCACCTCTTTTTCGTTAAAAGGAGGAACAAGTCTAATACTACTGTACGAGTCACAATGAAATTATCCCCTGGAAAAACCATACCAGATTCACAAGCTTTAATATCCAGCTCTTTCAAACGGATAGCCTGTGCCAGCTCTAAATCTTTCATTGTAAGCTCATGCTCTCTACGCTCTCGATCACAAACTGCCTGTCTCTCTGCTTCAAGTCGTATTTTCTCACGCTCCCATTCAATCTCTTTCTCTCTTAGCTCTAAACAATGGAGTTCCAATGCCGCATTAGAATCCGAAGGCGTGGCTAAATGATCAGGGATAACAGGTGAACCAGATGTAACAATTTCAGGAGAAACTTTCTCGGTTTCACCAAAAATCCCCTGAACAAACAAAGCCTCGGCAAGTTTAGCCAAAAGCTCTGCTTTTGATGGACTACCACGAACCTCGACTTTATAATAGCCCGCAACCATAACCAACTCATCGCGAGTAGCGCCTGACAAAGCCTCCTTAGTGGGAGAAGCAATAAATGCATCTATATTAAACATCATGAGAAAACAGCCAACGAAACAGTGAATGAGAGAGAAAAAAAAAATACACCACCAAGCTAAAATACATAGACAATGCTGGACACACTTAACCGAAGTACTGTGACACCATCCGCAACAATAAAATACGGCAAAATAAGAAAATCAAATCCTGGACGAGCCCCCATTTATGTTACGGTCCCAAACCAAATGTCGGGAGCAATGTAACATAAGAAAAGGCCACAGACTTCGGTCTAACAATAATTTATTACCAATACAAATTATTCACAACCAAAACATTGACTCTTGCAAAACACACACAGAAAAAAAGAAGAACCCTACCCTTACTTCATAAGAAGTATAAACGATTTGCCTACCTCCCGACTAAAGTCCAAAAGCAGACAACCAAATAGGTGAGTCTTCCGAAAGCTAACTTAACCTAAACTAGCAGTGCAAAAACAGTTTAGCAACCCATCAAAAGCAACATATTCAAAAAGGTACTTAACAATAAACAATACCAAAAATATTACAAGAAAAAGGAAAAAAAAGGTGCCAGCATATCAGCGTGGGGCAAAGTCAAGGTGAGAGAGAGAGAAAGAGCCATCTTGGAATGAAGGTGGTCTTTACAGGCAGGAAGGCTGGCCCCAGCCATTACCTAATCCAATCACCGATGACCAATCACCACCTACAGGACAAATCCAAACATAGACCAAAACAGCTCAACCCCGTAACAGATGGTTAACTTTAAGTTTTTAAGAAAGAACAATACTTAAAGGCAGTGTTTCCCAACCCAGCTGAGAGGAGGCAAAAATGTGGACTGTCCGGGGTTCCCCGAGAACTGGGTTGGGAAACATTGCTTTAAGGTCACCTCTATAACTAATTAGGAGCTTGTGGAAAGCTCAAATGATTGGAGAAATGTGCAGTGCTTAGTCTGTAAACTCTGATGTGCCAGAGCTCATAAAGAGAACAGATAGGGTCTGCTCAAAGGTTTTTTCCATTGGCACTGTACTCACTCACACTGCAGTGTGCAGTTAGTTAGCAGTCATTCATAATGACAAGCATAATAACCTGGCAGACAGACCGTGCGTCGCCATTTTTAAATGGAATGCTGATTATCTGGATTGCCTGTTGAAAGGTATTACAGCCGGAAGACTGAATATCAAAAACAGAGCTAACTTTACCACAGTCATAGGATTGTCATAGACAAGCCATTCCGAGGGTTTGGGAAAGCCCATTAGTTATGTCAGGTAATATACCGGCTTCTTATCTTTGACTGGTCTGAGCACTATATGTGATCCTGAAATCTAACCTGCTCTGGAGCGGGTTTGCCCTGTGGCATGACGTGCCGTGGTGATTTATCCCACTAAAAAGAGAACCACCATCATAATATTGAAAAGCCAGAGTCACTGCTACTTATCTTCAGATCTCTTGCCCATCATGGAATCCAACTTTGTGATGCAGGCCCCAGAACGATAACAAAATGGGTAACGGATTTGAAGAATGGTTGACTGAGAAAATCTGGAAATACTGAAATTTACATGATTTCTTTATAATGCATTGCTCCCAGTTTGCTACAAACTAAAATAAAACATGTTTTTACTGCAAGGCAATATACTTGTGTGTGTATTTACATCAGTGTGATTTTTGGTTTGATATTTTAAGTTAGTTTTTCATATTATAGTGGTGCCTGTGGTTCACGAACACAATCTGTTCCAGGAAAGTGGTCGTGAACCAATTTGTATGCGAACCAAGGCAATTTTTCCCATAAGAAAGCATTGAAATTCGATTAATTCGTTCACAAACCTGCCAAATAATATTTTTTGTTAAATAATTTTCTGGTTTTTATAGTAAAAACTTTAAAGAAAAACACAATATAGTGTAGCAACGGGCGGACCGAGGCATCGCGGGAGCAGAGAGAGACATGGAGACTTGTTTGCTGGGGAAATCACGTTCTTTATTAACAGTCCTTTAGCCCTTGTATTGTTGTTGTTGTCAGGGTCAGCTCTTGTTGTCTCAGCGCTGGCCATCCTGTCCCTCCTGTCAGTCTTTGTGTTTCCCCTGTTTCCTGTCAGCTACCTGCAAATCCCTTTCGTCATGTGTTTGAATCCCACCTCCTCTGTTTTGTATTTTGTTCCCTAGTGTTTCATTTGTATGAGTTTTCTTGTTCCTGTGTCTTGTGATTTGTATTTGGCTTTGGTTTCATGTTTAGTTTTGTATTTAATTTCCTGATCCTGTTCTGTTCTTCCTGGAGTCATTGATATTTGTTTGATGTCTTATGCTGTGTTCTTTGTTGCCCACCCGCCCCTTGTTGTAATTAGTCTTTGTTTATTCCCGTTTACTTTTGACCCCACGTGGTCCTTTTGTAAGTGTTTCTTGTGTTTTTTTCTCTGTTAAGTGTTTTTTTCTTTCTGTGTGTACTCAGTCCAATCCTCACGTGTATTTAGCATGTGTAAATCTTCCACCGTGTGCATCTTGCAGTTCGGCGTCTGACAGCCTTGTGTTTCCCGTCTGTCTATTTGGGTTCAGTGCTTGTTGGTTGCCTGTTGTGGTCCTTCTATTTACAATTGCATGCAGGGCATGCTGGGACATGCGCCCCGCCAGTGCTGCACTAGTATTAAAAAGGAATCTGGTCAAGGAATCTGTTCGTCAACCAAATTTTGTACGCGAACCAATGCATTTTTTTGTGAACCAAATTGTTCAAAGGCCACAGCGTTCGTGAACCACAGGCACCACTGTACTTTTTATTTTCATTTAAAATCTAGCTTGGTTTTAGGAGTGGTTTCCTTTGTTTTTATTTTAAAGATGTTAATCAACTTAAAGACTTTTAAAAACTTCACTGACAGTCTAATAGGGTGCTTCTCATTAGTACCGACTTTGCAATAAAATGAGACACCAATTTGTGTTTAGTATCCCTTTGAGAGCCCATGACTACAATTGCCATTTATAGCAAAATGGCAAGAAAAGAACTGAATGAGTCAGTCAAAGCAATTATTACACTTAATAAAAAGAAAATGTCTGTGTGGAAGACGTGCAGATATATTAAACATTGCTTGTCAACGGACTTTATTTTAATTATATGATAACAAACCTTATACTTTTATAATCAAATGTCTGTTATTATGTACATTTAAGCTGTTAAGTATGTTTGGATGTTAAAGTATACTTACATGATACTTATAAATGTTCTTTGAATACATTATGAAGGTGCAGTTACAGTAATGTACAATGTTACTGATTATTATAATAAAAATTCAAAATTAGCAGACTGTTCCCTGTCTTAAAATCTGAAGGAAAATGTAAATATTCTTAGAGGATGCTCTAAGAATATTTAGAATGTAAATAAGAATATAAACCACAGAATGCTTTCATTTATTTATTACATCAGTAACAGAAACCAGAACATGTGCAGCATTTTGACTGGAAACTGAATTGGTAACACAAGTTGGCCTCAGATGACATGATATGCTGATGAAGACTATTTATTTTAAGAAACTTTTCTTACCTGCACTGTGCTCTGTGTTGTACTTCACGTAGTTTTCTCACTTATGCCACCTGTTGCAGGCTGTGAAGGAGACCTGTGACTAACAGAGAGATGTGAATGACATGAAAAAAAAAACTCTGAACTTCCTGGAACACAATAAGTGTATGGCAAGAAACCATCCAAACTGGTCCATTTTATACTGCTTCTTCATCTTATTTTTATACTCATTCTTCTTACCTGAACATCGGCAGTTTCCAGGAAGATTACACTAAATAATTTCCAGTTATTAGTTATATATATTAAATCGAATCCTTGCCGAGTCAAAAGTTAAATCCAACAGCCTCTTTAGTTGGCTGTTACATACCATGTCCTTTTTGAATGATTAGCAGGTTGTATATCCAGATAATCAACATTCCATTTACAAATGACAAACTAAACAAAACTCCTGAGTCAGTACTGTGGCATTCCACTATTAACCTGTATTTGTTGAATTATAAATGTAATATAATTGGCCCCATCGCAGTTTCAATACATTGTGGAGTCGGTATAAGAAATTAGATGGGAATTTTTTGGGAGTTTTGCAAAAGCCACAGATGACCTGCGAAGGCCAGTAGAAGACACACAAAAAGTTTAGTAAATCATGAATGTATAAAATAGATGTACAGTGCTGGTTTGGTCTGAACATTCAGTGCTATCAAAATAAAAGTAAGGTTACGTGAGTGTACCTCCCCACATAATTCAAACAGCATTTAATTAATATTTTAAAAGGTAATGCATGCTTGGGTTTGCAATTAATTATATTTAAAAATGTATATTTAAAAACCCTGTGTTTGTAAGAAAAAAGTCTAACATTTCTGTAATTTTGTGGACTGGTTTTTTTTTAGAAGTTGTGGTAAATTACATTTAATAATACAGGGCCAAGGTAGTCAGGCTCCAGTGAATATTATCATTGTGCAACAGAAACTCCTTTTGCCTGCTTGCAAATATAGATTTCTAAATGGGCTAGTGAAATTAGCTGGTTTTCAGGTAGCAATAGGCTTTCATTCATATGTCGTTGCAACCGACAAGTCCTTTAATGCTGCGTAGATTATGAAGTTTGTAGTCGGGTGGCTGAGTTCCCCAAGTTTATCATTTTTTGTTAATTGGGTAGGACTGATAGGCCAAACATTTATGAAGAAATGAAGACTCTAAATTTAGCTAGGTGTTGGCCCACATTGTGAGTTTGGAGTGTGGCATTAGACTTAAGTTGTGATACACCAATGAGTGAAACATTATCGACATGAATAATGTTGACTATCGTAAAAATATTGCGACATATTAGACTGGGGTCACCTCGTGGGCACTCATAAACCACCAAGCGACGTTGCGAGTAAAAGGTCTCCCTTAATGAGACATCACTCACCACAGTCAGAACATACACTGAGACAACAGACAAGACACCCAAGGAGTGCTTTAGCCTGAGCCCTATAATACGCTCTTTGAAAGTAGTGACATCAGACATCACCGGGAGAAGCCGATCCACCACAGCAAAAGGTACTGCCTGAGTATGGTAACTATCAGAGCGACCAAACCAAAAGTAGGTATATCCAGCTACAGAGATCTGACCACTCCCTGGCCTGCATACCTCAGAAGGTGCTGCCACCAAAATGTGGAGTTTATGAAGCTCCCCCAAAAGCAGAGGAAGATGGTCATCTTACAAGAGAAGCAAGACATTCCACATGCCTTCCCAGAGGGGCTGCCTCACTCTGGGACTCAAGTGCTGCCTTGCACCTGGCTATGCCGAAGCGCCACACCAGCCCCAATCCCCAAGCACCTGACTCCAATAGCTCTCGGATGGGTTAGACTCTTCCAGGGACGAAGCTCCTGAAGGCTTTCCCCCATCCCCTTCATGATGCGTGTAGCCTTCTTGTGGGCAGCTTTAGCAGAGCTACTTCTGCAGAGAGCACAAGCGTGTTACATCTGTTTAAACCTAGCTGCTGTGAAGTGTTTTACAGTGGCTGGAGTGTCAATCCCTCCACCTACCACCAAAATATTTTCCCTGCAAATTGGAGGACCGCTTGCAGGGCCAGATGCAGTTTAACATCATACCCGGGACCTCAAAATTCAATTTGTATTTGTATAGCTCCTTTTACAACAGAGTTGCCTCAAGGTTCTTTACATGGATTTGTTGTGATGACAGCAACAGAGGAGAGGAACCAAAAAAATAGCCAAGGTCTGCACAACCTTCTCTATCAATTGTAATTACTCAGACCAGCCATGACATTAAAACCACCTGCCGAATATTGCATAGGTCCCCCTTATGCTGCTCAAACAGCTCTGATCTGTTGTGGCATGGACTCCACAAAGGTGTCCTGTGCCATCTATATGCCATGAAATCTCAAAACTCGCGGGCATGAAAATTATGCGTGCGTATGCCCTCGTGAGCAGAAAACCCATCCTCTCTACACACTTGCGTCTGCACAACACTTGCTCGCTCGATCGCTCGGCATTAAATTAGTCTCAAAATTCAAACTAGGCCTGCATATGAAGAAAACCCACCCTCTTTACGCGCTCGTGTTTGCTGGACCCTCTCTACGGACTCACATCTGCACAACATTCGATCGCTCGACAGATTGTGTTTTGAGATGGCAACAGTGGCTGATATCTCCACTTCATTGATTGGTCACTTTGAATCCCATGATTGGTTGTTTGCTTTGGAAGAAGATGATTACTGAACAGTCGATGAGAGACCAACCAGTTTCGGTGATGTGTCTCAAGCCCCAGGCAAACTTGACTTAACCCCTGATCTTTTTAATAGCTAGAAACACCCCTGTCCCAAACATTCCTGAACAATTTCTGTGGTGTGGCAGGGTGCATTATTCTGCTGAAAAGGCCACTGAATGCATGAATGCCAGGACCTAATGTTTCCCAGCAGAACATCGCCCAGGGCATCACACTGCCTCTGCCGGTTTGTCTTCTTCCCATAGTGCACCATGGTGCAAATATTTATTTATTTTGGCAGCTGCAACAAGCAATAGACTGACGTGCTTATTGTGCAATGAATGCATTGCTGTAATAAAAGTACAAACTGGTATGTACAAATGCTGCATATTCCCGACTCACCTGCTTAATTAAATTGATTCTTAAAAAAAATCTATAAAATGTTAAGACCGTTTCACTTTTATGCAGGTCTCAACTAGTGATTGTCCATTCAGTATCAACACTCTGAAGCATGTGTAGAGTACAGATGACAGCTCTTGGTGAAACCCCATATCCAAACACATATCGTTTCAAGGAGAATCACATAACACACATACAACTGAGGTGCCGTCTGAAGCGAAACTTCATGTGCCTTTGCGTGTCAGAGCTGTGTTGAGTTTCGTTAGTTGTTGGATTTCAGTGAAAAGTAATGGAGGAAGGAACACTGTGAAAAGGTATGATGTCATATTTACTTACTTAAATTGTCATGCAGCCCACCTTAGAAGAGACCCAGACTCTTCACACCAGGTCCTACATAAATGTATTTAGAAGATTCATATGTTGAGTAAGAGGACAAATTAAAGAAACTCAATCTGACAGTGGAACCAAGTTTGAAATACTTCCCACATACAGTGTTGCATAAATGAAACTATTTGCGAAGCATAAGTACATTCAATACTATTTTAAGCAATTTTACATCGTATTTTGAGAACCTAGATCTGTGCTGCAAACAACCTGGTTACCAACAGTTTGCAGATATTTATAAAGACAAGTTTTTACAGTAGCGATCAAAATTAGACAAGTGACATTATATAATTTACAGTTACTGCTTACCTGAATTCGCAGTTAATCATAAGAAGCGAGGTATTTATACCACATTTCCAGAGTTGAAAACTCTCTCATGTCACAAAATAAAAAGGTTGCAGCTCCTCAATCAGTGAAAACAAAACCCAGACATGTGTTCTTATTTATGGTTTATAGTTCATAGCTTTCACACGTTTTCTTGACCCTAACATCTGCAGGATTATCGGATACTTATCGTATGAATAGCGCTATTTGCAAATGGGTGGGCGATCAGTGCTGCTTCGAGACTCAGATACTCAAGTCAGTCACTCTTATAATTATTATTCTCTTTCCAAAGCTCTAAAAGTATATTTAGTTTCTACATATACAGTGGAACCTCGACCCACGAACAGTCCTGTTCACGAACAAATCGGGTTACGAACCAGATGTTTGAAAATTTTTTGTACAGGTTCGCGAACCATGTTTCAGGCTGCAAACACACAAACATCCCCCAAAAGCACCCCAAAGAACCACCCAAAACACGAAAAAGTGTACATTATGCCCAAGAATGGTTGTGGAATGTATAAAAACAATGGTTGTGGAATGTAACATGTAGATGTATGTCTTTACTATATCTCTTCAGAGGTCCAATATCTGAAAAAAGAAAAAAATAGAGAGAACGTTCTGTTATAGCGGCAACTTTCAGTGATTGATAGACATGTTTGTGATGGTTTTTAACAGTCAAATATCGATACATAAAATTATAATACTTCATTAATAACATTAATTACTAAGTAACTCCTATTTAAGTGTTATATTCTCCATTCACACATAGTGGCAACTGCTTAGTGAAATCAATCACTACCACAGTGACACAGGGAAACAAAGGAAGAGCCTACGTTTAACAAAGTCCTCTGCAACCAAGAGAATTGGTGTTTCTGGGTCTGTAACCAAAGGAACTGTAAGATCAGTGAATCATGGGCAGTCTTATTTAGGTAAAATCAAATTTGCTCAGGGTGACCATGTGAAAATGACATCCTCATGGCTTCATAGTGTGAAATGCATCTCCAAAGTCCATCAGTGGCCTGCACATTTAAGGGAACTTTGCACACTTCTCTGTTATTTGTAGCTATTGAAAAAATAGACGTTCTTCAAGTTCTCTGCCGTAGCAGGAACAACAAAGGTGGATATTCTCACCTGGCTCTCCTGAGGCATTTGCCAGCTCAGCAGCATGGGCAGAGGCAGGTAAGAAATCAAGTAGGAGGACCAAGCTGACCAACTTACCTGAGTTTCCTCACAGCCCTGGACATGCTGCACAAAGATGTCTGGCTACCCTGTAATGTGAACGACTTCCCTCCCACCTTCATCTCTCTCTTTCCACATGACTCAGTGAGGATTGGGTTCCTCTGAATCCCTAGGAGCAGGCAGCAAGAAGTCTGTCTGTGACTGCTAAAAAGGATGGATGAGCTGACATTGTGGGCCCGAATGAGGATCAAGCCATCAAAATCACGGAGCCTGTCTCTCAGAAGAGGAGTTAGAAACAACAGCACCATCTTCATCGTAGGGGGAGAGAAAATACCACCGTGTCCATCTTTAATCAGATGCCCTTTGGTCGTTCAAGCCTCCCAATCCAGCAGCCTAGCTCTAAACAGTTAAAGTGAATTCCCCTGCTACAGCAATCAATATAGTAAACAGAACATACACATAAAATACATATAACAAGGATAAAATGTTACAGCTGAAACAGAGTGCAATCATTTGATACTACTGTGAAGACTAGGTGTGCCTATTGATCTCATATAATGATCAGAAATGGATAAAGAAATTCATTATCCCCATACGGACTAACCAGTATTATATGAGATGATGCTTCAAAATTATAACACAACACCAATTTATACTACTGCTACCCCTACTACTACTACTACTACTACTACTAATAATAATAATAATAATAATAATAATCATATTATTTGCCACCTTTCTCATACACAAGGTCGCTTTACATGCAAGTAAAATAATACAATAAAAATATAGTCACAAAAAGTGAGATAATGTCATCGCCTATGGAGTAGTGATGGGCAAAATGACACTTCGTGAAATATTTACTGTATTTTTTGACCCCATTAGATGGTGGTATTGGTTTGCTTTGGGGCATGCTTTGTGCCCTTTTTGGAACAGAGAGCACTATCCACTGGAGTTAAATAATTACATAAATGTACATAAATAAATATAGCCCCAATATGGGTGCACTCTACCAAAGAAAATCAATTCTGATTGTGAATCTTCAAGTCTTGGTCTTGATTAAAAGTCTCGGTCTTGGTATTGACTTGATCTTGGGTTGGATGAGTCTTGATCTCGTCTTGATCTCGAAACAGATGGTCTTGAACACATCACTGGATGTTACACTCAGGACGGTACACACATGGTGGGTAATTACACAATGGCTAAGACACACGAGGACCAGGCAAGGGTCGAGTACAAACGTAAGGGTACATGCAACAGTGGGGTATTGTGTACAGTGTAGATCACTTAGCCTAAGTCCACTGATTGTTCACAGAGGTCCTGCTTGAGGTGAGTCCCTCTTTGTCCATCAGTCTGCTGGTGCCTTTTTGGCCGGTGAGTGGGTTTGTGAATTGGTGGTGTCTCTCTCGG
>JAODJW010003523.1:0-10928 GCA_026777045.1 Hyperopisus bebe | reverse complement strand
ATCGGGGAATACGGGGTTTAATTACAGGTAAGGCAGGCAAAACGCAGACGGACAATACAATGACCGGACTGGGGAAAAACTGAAATGCGGACAAAATACAGAGGACTAATGACAACCAGAAACAGCTGATCACACGGGGATTCCACACGGGGTTAACGAGGGGGCGTGGCACACGAAAGGAACGGACCATCGGGGCAGGACACTTTTTTTTAACTTTATAAATTGTTTGCATACATTCATTTTCTAAAAAAATTACTGTTTTGATAAGTGTGTTTAGTACAGTATATGTTTTCCTTGTTTTGTCCGGTTCATTTTGTGTTTAAATGCTAAAAAAAAAAAAAAAAACATTTCAGTGTAATTTTTTGTGGCCGGGAACCAATTAATTGGTTTTCCATTATCTCTTACGGGGAAAATTCGATCAGAATCAACTTTTTAGGATTCGGTCCGGAGTTCTGGACGGGTTAGTTTTGAGTTCTGAGGCACCACTGTATACTGATGTACCATAAACGTTCAATACATCGCCCAGCCCAAGCCAACGGACAAAGAAATTTCCCCCACTGGGATCAATACAGTTCTATCTTACCTATGCAACAAAACCTAAAGACAGCATTGAAAATGGTTTCCATAGTGATGTTCAGGAACAGCATCTGCTGTGTCTGGATGAAACTGAACCATGTAGAGCAGAGCATTTATCCGCTGCTATACTTACATCTGTGGCATAAAGAATGTCCACGATCCTCTGCAGGGTTGGGTCGCACTCGCCCTCCTTCTCCTGGCATATCAATTCAATATTCCTTAGCTTGCCAAAGTAAAAATCTCTCTCCTTCTCCATGTCCTGAATGGTGGACTTGAGAATATTTATCTGGAGGACAGAATATCTTGTTAAAGGGACATGCCGCTTCTCCGACACCTTCCAATATTATAGTGGTGTTAAAGGGGAGGCCAAGGCAGTCCACACCTCCTGGATGAGCTCGGCCCTTTCATCATCGCCGCCTCCCATCCCTGGCCTCCGTGCCGAACTGGGGGCCATCTTGGGAGTGGTCTTGGGAACAGCTGCTGATCGCTGGGGAGCTGGACAGCAGCCAGAGGGGTTGGGGGAGGGAACACAGGGCAAGTAAGACAACGTGGGCGAGGACTGCAGAACAAAGTGGGGGGGAGGGGCGTGCAGCCGCAGCTCCACAGAGAGCACACGGGGTCCTGCCTTCCACCAGATTCGTCGTTCATTAAACCCCTGAGGTGCTGTGCTGCTGGTATCCAAGGCAACTGCCACAGCAGGCGTGTCTTAGAGTGCAATGTTTACCAGAGCTATCTGGGTTAACTAGCGTATTGTTTCGCAACTTGGTCCTCTGGCATCCCCAGACGGCTCACATTTTTGCTCCCTGCCAGACAGTCCATGTTTTGGCTCTGGGAGTCTGAGAAACACTGAAGTAGCAGTCTCGGACCTGAACAGCAGGGGGCGCTACCCCTCATCTCAAGATAGGCACCATTTCTAGGCAGGTCTAAGCACTAGAACAAGGAAAAGTGTGCTGTCCCCCATAGACACAGTTCGTCTGGGAACCACCACTGCCCAACGTGTCTCTAAAAAAAAAAAAAAAAAATGATACCACCCCTATAAGTGGGACATGCCAACTCCCCCCCCCCCCCACACACACAAACTAACAAGTGTGAGAGCCCAAGAACACCACGGGTAAAAACGGAAAACCCACAGTGACCCCAGTGCAGGGAAACTCCCCAGCGAGGAGCTACGGACTGACTGTACCAATCATTGCAGCGGGCTTGGGCACCTTTCTAGGAGAGAGTCGGACCTCTGCAATACATTAAGAGGCAGCAGTAAGTCCATTACTCAGCTTTTGGAAATGGCTCAGAACGCCAGCTGGGAACCGGCTGTCATTCGCTCAAAGTTTAGTTTACTCAGCGAATCGGGTTACAAAAAAAAAGCAGACAAGTGACAACAAGGACTCCTCTACTAGCCTGATCTGTCTTTATGTTCCATGAATGTGCTTATGTTACCCTACTGGTCCTTGTATAGTTTTAATAGGCTCCTGCTTTGTCTGAAGTTATTGTTTAACTCCTACTCCTATACCGCTTACACACATACCTGGACACTCACTGGAAGCTCAGCTTAGCTGAACTCATGCCTAGTGGACTTATCAAACTTGTCCGTTTGTAATGTGCTATTTGTCCGGCCTGTACATCGCTGTGGACAAAAGCATCTCCTAAAAATAGGCTAAATGGGAACCAGGGACGCCGAAACACATTTTCTAGCAGGACTAGCAGCAATAACAGTGACCTTTGTCCACCGAATAACTCAGAAAACAAGCAGACTGGTTTGAGACAGACATCTGACACGGGTTCACTTTAAAAACCGGCGCCGAACCCGAGTCCTGTTCAAACATTGACCTCATCCAGCATAGCTCCTTTCTGACGCTGCATGCCCGAACAGGCACGTCCCCGTGGGGGAAGCCACGCAGCGGTGCCCAAGTCGGGCAGGGCACTAACCGGTGTTGAGCACCTTCTTCGGCTTGTTCAGGGCAGGCACTGCGGAGTTGGGCATGGGCACCGTCTCCTGACCCTGGCGAGCTTCTACTGGGTCATACTCCTTCCCGTCATAGTTGGCATCGAAAAACTTCTTGAACCACTGGACAAACTCAAAGTTATCCTGGAATTTCCCCTTCACCAATTTGTCAACAGGGATAATCTGGAGAGAGAGAGAGAAGTATGGAGAGTAATTATGACCAGAGTTCCCATTTGTCATGTGACCTACCTCTAAATAACAAAAAAAATATATAAAAATAAAGATGAAGTATTCGGGAGGCAGATTCAGACCAGCATGTCAAAGAAATTAAACAACACGGCAACAGGCTGTAAAGCAAAGTGAGCCTCAGATATGAAAGGACAACCGGAAAAATGACATGATCAGCAGCAAATGCGAATGACAGGCTGCTCCACGTGTCGTCACTGAAGTTAAACATCCCTAAAACTGAAAACGACCCCCCCTAAGCGTGAGGAACAGACCACCTGCATATTTCAATCACCACTCCTGCCGATAATGAGATAATATTCCACACAGATAACGGCCACTTCATAAAAAGTTTGGGATCAAAGGTCCAACAGCAATACCCAGGTAACTTCTCTCAGGAGAATACGAGCTTATGTAAAGCCGAATTCACAAAAAAGCCACAGCCCACGTGCGCAAGAGGATACAAAATCGATGATTACTGACCTTATCTACACCCATCTTCTTGAACCCAGCTTGCAATATTTTAAAGTTGTGGATAAACTCGTGTTCCAGTTTGGCCTGAAATTTGACTTTTTTCAAAGGTACACAGCCGGGAAACAGCATATCCATAAACTGGCAGTAGGCCGCACCTAAACAAAAAGCAGACAGACATCCACAACTGTTAGCAGGTTCTTTGGTGGGAAACGGGACATATAGTGTATTTAGCAGGCTTTGCTATCCAAAGCAAAATACAATTGAGACAGCTTTTTTGGGAGCAACTGGAGGTTGGGGCCCAACAGTAAAACAACTCTGCCAATTCTTGGATCTGAACCAGTGATCTTCTGATCACAGCCACAGTGACCTAATTTGCCAGGCCACAGACATGGCTAGCAGTTAGAAACTGTGTCTAGTACACCACAGGCCAAATTTACATGTATTCAGACGGCTCAAGTTACACGCAGGGACCCGCTTTAAGACTCCCCACCTGAACACAGCAGCTCGATCTTGGTGAGGTTCAGCTGTAAGGACTCATTGATCCATGCCAGCATGTCATGGCGACTTAAGTTGTCACTGGTGACCGAGGTGGAATAGACATTCACAGCCATCCTGCATCAGCTGCAATAAAGGGTGAGGGACGTTGGTTACGCCGCCGGCGTTCTACGGGACTTCAGGCCTTGGATACAGCACAGAGAATCCAAAACACCTGTAGAAGCGAACAGAAATTGAGGTGGGACCCAGCAATAGCTGCTGAAACATGATAAATTCACACGGGCAAATACAGGCATTTAATAAGGAGTCAAACAATAGTTAATGTATATCACAAATGCATACCACAATAAACTCCTCTGAACTAGACAAATAATAATCCAAAAAGCGATTGTTCATAGAATAAAGGAGCGGTCATAGTCCTTGACCAGAATTGATCGGGGAGACGGAAACACCGGCGCAATGACAGCTGCGTCATCCACCCAGGAAGTGACGCATCCCCCGGCCTTGTACGACCCGTGTGTCGCGCTCTGGTGCAAAATCACGTATATTTCTGGGCATCCCCCCTTCCTCCCTCCCTATCGGCCGCTGACAGCTTCTTTTGCCAGGCCACCCGGAGATCCCGGACACGCGACTGACGCCCGGATACAGCGTGCTTCGGGAGCGCGCTGACCGGTTAACAAAAAGGCAGCGAGGGCTGGGTAGGCGGGAAATAACACATCCTCCCCACTAAGACAAGCATTATGCGGTGGCCCCAGCAGGCTGTCCGTCACACCCCAGGCCCCCAGGCCCGGCCGAGGGACCGCCGTCCAATAGGAAACACCGGCGCAGCCGGAAAGGCCTGCAGTGATACAGTTATTTAATGACAAAAAAAACTAACGGAAGGAAGGGTAGATGACATAAAACATAATTAAAGTGAGTAAATGATGAGAAATACTGTATACTAAGTAATCGAGGCGGAGACAGGAAAAACCCAAGCAGCCCGGTTCTCGCCTCGGCCGCTTAGCACCGGCTTCTCCACCGAAGTGAAGAAGGCTCCCCGAAACAGGGAGGGGTGTCTGGCTATCTGACCGAGGTCCATTCCACGGCCACCACGGCCTTAAAGCCGCAGACGTCGTCCCGATCCCACGCAGCAAAGGGCCGCCAGCCAAGGTCTCCGCGACGCCGCCGTCGCTGTGAACTGGGCGGCTTTAGCACTTCCATATTGGCCGTCTGCCCCCCACCCCCCTCCAGCTAGCCGCGGCGGTTAGCTCCGGCAACCAGCATTCGCACCCTGCGTCCGCCATTCAATCACTCTATCTCTCCCTTCTGCTTATGTTCCCACCCCCAACAGAAAAATAAGAACGGTTAATAAAAAAAAAAGATGCCCGCCTTACCCGCTAACTGAGCCGAGTAGCTGCGGACGTTGACTATACGTGAGGCGCGGTTTAAAACGTCCTTCTGCAGAGAGGCTGAACTGTCTGCCGCCGGTGAGCTCCCTTGCTGCGTGCTGCGTCGCTCCGGGCGTTCGCCTACGTCAGTGCGTAACGGCACGGCGCCGCGTGCGGTGCGCCCTTCCTAACTACCACTGACGTCAGCACGTAACGGCGCCGTGGGGCGAGGCGTTAGGTTAACCACCCGGTAGCCGGACAATAGCGTCTATCGTTTACAATCGTGACAGCCCCACCTCTGATAATAGCGGATAATAATAAAAAAAACACCGTTCATTAAATAAAACAAAGCAGTACTAAGGCAACGTTATTTCTTTCTTTCTCGTTCTTTCTTTCTTTTCTCTCTCTCTCTTTCTTTCTTTCTTTCTTTTTATCGCTTTCCACCTCTGTAATGTACACACAACTGTGGCGACGGTCTACTGTTTTTTGAACTTGCACGACCAAAATAACGCCGTAATTCTTTCAGCTTAATTCAAATCAACTTCTGTAGTCAATTTTCTTAAATTGTCATTTCTTTGGTACATTGTAGTGCAACATATAATATCACACAGTCACACATATTTCTGAGATTGCACTAATTGCAGGTTCTAGTTTCGTGCAGTTCAGGTGCATTGGTGTCCATAGTGTGTGTGTGTGTGTGTGCCCCCTGCAACGGAATGGCATTCCACCCTGCCCTGCATTTCTTAGCATATGCTTCAATCTATGACCCCGACAAGCAGTTATGGAAATTAGAGGAATATGATATGTTTGCATTTTAATTGCTTTGATGGCATTTTTCTTTGCAGTGACTGTTTCTGGAAAGAATTAAGTTAGCAATATTTGTGTTAGTTTAAGTTCCCGATACTCCTGGTTATAAGATCTTGCCGCTAACCACTATCCTATCTGCTACCTACATACATACACAAGAATTACAGATAAGAAATAAAGAATGTGTTCTTCTATACATACTTATGTACGTATGTATACAGGAATACATTCTTTATTTCTTATCTGTAATTTTCCCCTAAGAAGTGTGGTCATTAACACGCTTAGTCATACCAATATGTAATTACTTGAAGACAATCTGTTCTTGTGCACATGCCTACACACACCCCAGAAATGTGTTTTTACGAATGTCTGCCAAATCAGCACTAGTGCCAGAGAGTAGATCCGTAACACTGTGGATTGCGCAAACCACATTTTCCATGGGTTTCAGCAAAGAAGGATTTTGTCATTATGATCATCCCAGATGGTGTAAGTTATACGACAAAGGAGCTGTATTTAAACAGCCCAGATAAACAAAGGTGTGTAAGAGGGCAAGAACTTAAATGAATTAACCTTCCAATACAATATCTTTAAAAATAAGTGTCTTATCTTATTGTAAATAGCATTATGTGCACTCTGGAGCGGGGACAGAATCCAAAGCTGGGAAAACACTTCGAACACTCCTAGCCCCGGCACTGAAGCCGCGCACGTTTGTGTAATCTGCTCTGTTCTCCCTACACAAGTGGCTGCATCTCCAGTCACCCAAACATTAAGCCCAGGTAACATGACTGGACTTAAGCATCACAGAAATGAGTGTGCAAACAAGTGGGATGTGGTGTCCTGGTGCAGTCATGACGATCTCCGTTGCTCAAAGAGATGATTTTCTACATTAGGAGGCTTGCTAAGCCCTAACCATACCCCCCACCATGTTCCATTACCACCCACAGCTCAGCGGCTAATACTGTCAAGTCCTTTACATTCCTGGGAACAACAATCTCTCAAGACCTTAGGCGGGAGAACAAAACTGACCAGAATATTAAGAAAGCACAGTAAACGATACACTTCCTGTGGCCATAGAAGAAGTTCGTCCTCCCTCAGACTATGATGCTCCAGCTTTACAGTTTCATTGCACTCTCATTGGCATTCTGCTGTCTGGCTGTTATATGTCACTGTGAGCGTCAGTCTGAGACATATTTCTTGTAAGTGTGGACTTGGATGGCCAATGAACCTCATTCTGATTTTGAAATACATGAAAAAAATGCATATTTGTCAGTGTAGGTACCACAATGCGGCCTAATATTCGGGCACCCGTTTCATCTTGATTTTTTACTTAAACTTGCCAAGACTTATGAAAAACTTGGGCAATTATTGCTAATAGATATATTGTACAATGTTTACACAAACATCGCCGATGGCACAGAATTGTGCCACAGGGTCGCCATGGCAACAGTGCTGTCACTGTTCCCTGTGAATCACATGATGCCTAGCTCACTAACTCTAATGCCACATTCCTTTTGAAGTGTGAAGTTGGAATTTCTGAGTCCCTAGTCAGAAATATCAACTGGGACACCCCCTGGAAAGTCAGAGGAACTTCTACGACTCCAACCTCATTATTAAAGATGGCTACGCCCTTCATCAGCGGCAAACAGCTGCAGTAAATAGCTGTTCTTACTGCACGTCTATCTTATTTGTGGCTCATTACGTCAGTCGTACATACAGTACTGCCCAGCCTATATCCCTGGCCCATGTTGCTACAGTATTTTATGGGCAAAATACTGCGTAATGCATTGTTATCAACTAGCATTGCTAATAATAGCTAACGGTGAATCTGGCAAAATCTGGCGTCGCTAATGGTGAACCTGGCTAGTTGTATTGGAATGCCATTAACTCGGGTTTGACATCATTACCAGCTCCAACCTATGAGGTAAATGGAGCTCAGAAATACTACCGATTCGGTTCACACTGTGGCCCAGATGTTAAGCACACAATTAGCATCTTGTCAAAAAGTAGTCAGTTTGAAATACAACATACACATGTTTTTGGGGTGAGGTCATGTGCAGTTCTATAACAAGGCAGGAAGCAAAAATACATTACAAAATTAGTTTAACTTCAACTTGGTTCTGAGCTAGTGTGTGCTTCGTTGGGGGGGGGGGGGGGGGGGGGGGGGGGGTCCGCAGTGTCAGAAGGCTGTTTTTGTTCATTTCTCCTGCCTGCATCTTGTTCTGCTTTTCTGTTTGAACACGTGTCGCATTTGTTTTTCTGTTCATGAACCAAAGCAATGTTTGTGTCATTCTCTAACACCTGCAGTATGACTTGTTTTCTTTCAGTATCCTCTCTGGTCCCTGCTGAATCACCCTTTCATATTTTTGAGGATTTCCCTGCCTCTGAGCAAAACACTTGGCCCAGATATGTAGCTGTACAAACATATTTCTCAGGTTCAAAGTTCTCTTTGGAGAAACACTTTTCGCAAGATAAATGATAAAAATGAATCAACTGCTAAAATAATTGCACTCTGTGAAAGTTTGGGCTTCCCTGGGCAAAAATACATGTTCTTTATTTTTGTAAGCAAAACAAAATTAACACATGCTCTGCACTGAAACGCATGGTGTATTCCTGCTAATTTTAATGCATAGTCACTTTTTATTCCCAGAAAACTGAAAACACTAAATGTGGCATGTGTAATGGTTTGGGCGCCCGGACGGTCAGCACTCAGTAACACCTCCTTTGGCAGAAATCAAATCACAGCCTCCAATCATTTCTTGAAACCAGCTAATAGTCTTTCTATTCTTTCTTTCTTCCTTTCAAACACTTCAAGTTCGAAAGCATTCTTAGGTTGTCTTGTATTTGCTGCATGTTTTAGATCTGCCCACAAATTTTCAATAACATTCACGTGCAGGAACTGTGAAGGCCAATAACATTCACGTGCAGGAACTGTGAAGGCCATGCCATGGTTCATTTTGCTGTGTTTTTTGGATCATTGTCTTGTTGATATCTCCAGCCTAATTTCAGCTTCAGGTTCTACACGGGCTAATGGACATCAAATTTGTTGATACTTTGCAAAATCCATTCTGCAGCATCCATGTCTTGCCCTGCCTCTCATGTCCGCCTGATCCTCCTATCTCCTTCCCGCCGTGGCCCAACTAAGCCACGCCTGTTGCTTGTTGTACCCTTGTCAGACATTGTATAAAAGTGCCTGTCTGTTTTGTCAGCACCAGTCCAGTTGTCCCTCCTGTTGTTGCCTTTCCCTGTTCTAGCCTCCATCTGATCCTAGGCCTGTCCCCTTGTGCTTTCCTGTTCTGTTTGAACCCCTCACTGTCCCATTTTGTTTCTCCCATAGCCAGTCGTGTATCGTCTAATAAAGCCCCCGTCTCTTGAGTCATACCTTTCTGCGTCATCACAGTCAATGGCTGCCACACAACTCCAAAGCATAACAGATGCACATCTGAGTTTGATAGTTAAAAAGATCTTTTTATCTCCAGACATACCTTCAGTGACTGAAGCCCAGTGGTCACCAACCCTGATCCTGATCTGTATGAGGTATGTTGAATTAGGGCTATGCCTAAGCTTTGCAGGGTGGAAGATCAGGAACAGGGCTGGTGACCACTGCTATAGACAAACTGTTCGATTTTAGGACCGATGCAGCACTACTCCTAGCTAAACTTTCCAGAATGTTCTTTGCAGTGATATGAGGCTTTTGTTTAGGTTTCTTGACCAGTCTCAGAGCTGATCTGTCAGAGCATTTCTTGGTCTTCCAGATCTTGCCATAGGTTTTAACAGTTCCTCTTGATTACCATTTCTTATGATAATTCAGACAAAGGAAATTGCAAACCGGAAATTATTTTTACCAGGGGTGTTGTGCAAACCAAATTTATGGATAAGCACCATTTTAAAACCACACACAAGGCATAAAAATATGCAAAAATACATTAATTGATACTCTATAAATTAAGTATGCAAGGAGCAGTGTTACATTTAGCTAGTTGACTGTCAGAAAATAGTTTGCTAGTTGTGTTCAAAATATGTGACAGGGAAATGGAAAAGGCTGTGTTGTGTTGGTGTTTGTGGCTAGCTAGCAAAAACCAAAGGACAGTGTAATTTGTATAGGCAAAACTACAAACTGAGTTGGTCTCCCATCTACCTTGCTGTTACGTTAGCTAACTAACATTAGTGTAAGTCCATTAGACAACTTCACATTATATCTGTGCAGTCACATTACCCAAGCAGACATGCGTGTCATATATTTTGACAGTTTTAGGCTAATGCAGCATATATCTATGGGACAACAACATAGAAACAATTTGGTAGCCTTCTTATACTTGCAGTTCACATTCACTTGGCTAGCAATTGTAAAGAGCTAAAGATAGTGCTGGCTGTTTCTGGTCCCAGTCCCTTGGTCGGCAGAGTAATGCTGACAGCATAGGGCCCTTCAGCAAGGTGTTTAACCTCAGCTGCTCCTGGGCCACCAGGCTGAGCCTGTGCTGTGACCCTAACCCTGCTCTCACCTGTTCATGGCCGTGTGTGTCAGTTATAGGACAACAAGACGGGATATGCAAATACTGAAATTTCATTGCATTCACACCCTGTTCAATGGCAACAATTGCATTCTCAGCAGTGGAAGCAAATATCAGCAGTGGAAGCAAATATCAGCAGTGGAAGCAAATATGCAATCCTGTAATAAAACTAAAATGGAATATGTATTTATGATAAAACAAAGTGGACCATAAGCATAAATAAAAATGTGCTCATCTACAGATCTACATTTACATTTCTCAGAAACAGCATGCAAATTAAACTAAATTAAACAAGCTGTCCTGTAATCTCCTGATGCATGAAAAACACACGTCCATTGAAAGTTCTACTCCACTTATCGATGAGGCAATAAAATCAGATAAGATAAGAGCCTGTATGAAATGTGCATTCACTCGTCCTGTGGGAACGACAGAGACAGAGGCTGCCTTTGCTGTCTCCTTCCCCTCCCCCATAGCAGTCTGACTCTGTTGCCAAGCAACGTATCCAAATGGGGGGGGGGGGGGGGGGGGAGCTTTCAA
>JAODJW010003521.1:0-10955 GCA_026777045.1 Hyperopisus bebe | reverse complement strand
TGTTACTCTTAATTTGCACATGTTCTAATGTTAAATTGTGTTTTTTGTTCTAAGCCAAAGTACACTTGCTACCCAGAAAAAACAGCTTTAAACATTTCTTTGGACTGCCTAAGACTTTTGCACAGTACTGTAATACAATTCACAACAGAAAATGGAAAGAAGCACTGAAGACACACATGGATTTTTATCAATAAATATTGGAAAGAACGCATTATTAATGCTGAATTGTTATTGCAACCAGATATTGGGCTCACCCCTAGTGTTACACATTTCTAGCTCCTCCTAGTGGTCATGCAACATGATTGGCACTGTAAGTCTGTAATGTTGGCGCCTCCCATGTTCCCCTGGGCAATTCCCCATCATGTCCTTACCAGGATCCACCACCAGATGTGACTAGATGGCAATGCTTCTGCCTGCCAGATGGCTAACAACACATGTTAAATAACTCTACACATACTTTATCCATTCTTCCACTCACATTTGGGATCCTTATCCAACCAGTCACAGTATTTGGGGTTGCGAAGCAGGTAAAAATTTGTATTTCCCCATCGTGACCATTATAAATCACAAGGTAGGCTCATTTCTTGTTGTCAATTAATCAAACATCATTGTCAATTAATCAAACACCCCACAGACACATCCCACTCAATCATTTGGGACGTTGCCCTTCAGTGTGCATGTTCTGGTACTGACAACCAGTTCACATTGGTGATTTAATCAAAAATATTTATAAGTAAATTCTGATGTTGTTTTTAGAATGCATAGTAGGCCAATTAGGTGCAACAGTTTGGAAAGGCTGAGATATTCTCCATACTTTCTTTCCTTTTACCATACTTTTCCAGACTTGGAAAACACCAAAATCAGATACAGCACCATACATTTCAGCACTGCATAAGAACCCTGTACGTGGGAAATTACTTTGGAGTTTTGATATAAATGATCAGTTCATTCTGTCTGAAAATGAGATGCCAAAATGAGACCAAAAGCTTATCTCAGGGCTCTTTCATTGTCTACAGTACCAAACAGTCAATTTACACAGTATGCTGAAAACAAAGGTGAAACAGTAAGTAGAGTCGCAGGTGGAGAAAATGATGGATTTCATGTATGCCCAGCCTGCCAGCTGAACATTTTCCTCTCCTTGATAAAGTATTTCAAATCAAAAGTTTTGAGTAAAATGCCACTGTTTGGATATCATTTTGATAGTGAAATTAGCCATCTATAAGAAATTTCAGTAACACTTTCTTTGAATGCCATGTCTATAAGAATCTATAAACATATTCATAGCAAATTATAATGCATTCATCAAGCATTATAAACATGGCTATAAATGTTTTTAAGAAGGCATAACTTTACATTACAGGCATGATTATTATGCATTTTGAAGCTCTATAATGCACTATATATACTGTACCTTCATAATGCAGTACAAAGCATCCATAATTCTTATACCAACCATTATAATACATTATGAAGGCATGTATAGTGTATTATAGATGAGAGCTTCATTGGAGCTTAAGAAGTATTATAATCAACACTCTAATGCCTTATGACTCACAATAGAAGATGCTGTGATGCTTTATTAACTCCTATACTGACCGTTATAATGCATTATGGAGGAATCTATAATGCACTATAAATGACTGCTTTAAGTAAAGAGCTACTGAAATTTCTTTTCTTGTTATACTTATTTTCTACTGGCTAATTTCAGAACATGAAAGTGTCAACAGACAGAAAGGGAGTGTTGTATCAACCTCAGGATACAGCTTGATTCCTATGCCAGATGGACAGGCCTCCTGTCACTCTTTTCTTTGGAAAACCTCTCCACTTACTCTTCCATCGAGGATATTGACATTTTACAAGTGACAGGTAGATCGTGCTGATGTCTTTTAAAGCATACATTCAAAAATCTATTAACTTATGATCCTCCATATTTGAAAAAATATGGGTCATTAGTCGCCACTAGCAACAACCCTTTTTTGTGCGTAAAGCATCGGATATTTGCTTTTTCATTTGCAATGTTTCCTTTTTCTCCATCATGCACAAATGCACAGGACAGCACTGAGTAAACAGCGCACAGCTGCGCCTGTTAGCTCAAGAAGCTGAACATCTGGGGGAAGGTGTGTTATTACGGCGGCGCACTGCCTAATCGCAAACATTCACTAGGGCAAGGAGAGGCACTCATTATACATGCTGCAGACGCACACACACAAAAACAATCAGCAACAGAGACAAATAAACTGAGTAAAGTGGAGGCGTCTGATGTATTTTTATACACCTGCAAAACGTCACAACAGAAAACATCTCCTGTAAGACAAACTTTATTCTTCTCTTATTGTGTACAATTACACTGTCTAATGAATTGTCCATCGATCCATATTTCAAGCACCTATATGGAATCTTCTCCCACATATAGGGGCAGACTAACTTCTCTGGGAGCCCTGGGCAGAAATGAATAGGGACCCCACTAAGGGGGCCATTTGAGATATTTTTTGGAGCCAAGAAAGAAATGCGGAATGATTAAAAACATTGGAACATCAGTAATATGCTCAGTAATATGTCAAAGCACAGGCTGCCAGCAGTGAAACCTACCGATCAGGGTGGGGGTGGAAGTGCTGTTGGTAAAATTTCTTTGATCTTGGGGAGAAGGCATTTCACACCGCCGGATCCATCAGCCAAATTTAAGATATATTATTATACAGTAGATTACAAGGTATCACTTTACAATAAGGCTCCCGTTTGCCACTTGTAAATGGTAGTAACTCATTCATAAAAAGGAAACTGTGTTATAACTTAAAATTGTCTATTAATAATTTACAAAGTGTTACAACCTAATTAATAACCAGATCAATAAACCGTTCATAAACTCTTTATATGGGTAGCCTTATTGTAAAGTGGCACAGATTATAATATTTTAACCAAAATTGTTATACAAAAGGTTTGGAGAGGACATTTGTTTTGTTACTAAAAAAAAAAAAAAAAAACGATAAGATCAGCAAGGGACGCCATAGAGGGCGGGGCCCAGGGATGTTTGCCCTCCCCCAAAATTCTGCCCCTGCCATGGTAGCTTGGGGAGCAAAGCAAAGTTACCCCTGGTTTAGGATGGCTGTCCATCACTCAGAATGTACACTGACACATAATTACAAATCATGGGCAATTTAGAGACACCAGTTACCTGCCTGCATATCTTTGGGTTTCAGGAGGCAACCTGTGCAACATGGGAAAACATGCAAATGCAATTGGTCTGAAATGCAGTGATGCATTATTTACTATACCTGCAAATTTATCTATTGCATTTGTAATACACACTGTACTGTATGCAATTTGTATTTTGAAATGATTAGTCAAATAGCTCAATTCAGTGTGACTCGTTTATGTTACAGCAATATAATGTACACACATATAAATTGAAGTTTCTTAATTTTATGATCAAATATTAAAGTATATAAGTCACACAAAACAATGTTGGTCTAATATATGTTAGCCATAATTACTGAATCAGATGTACATAAGAAGCTCATAACAATATTTTAATTGAATAGGACCAGCAAAGGCCATGAATAAAATCGTTTTAATTGCCCTTCACTGCCTAGTGTCATGTCATTCCCTATCATTAGCCCATTCTCCACTAATGATGTCTATGAACCCCGACCAACAAACTTACAGGGATATTAGACGCTACATACAAATGAGCAGTTATGCTCTGTTTTCTTTTGTAACACTACACTTGCAAAAATCACATGCATGCTTTGCAATGTAAATTCAAAATTCTCTCTGATTACCAGGGTCCCACAGGACTCAAATATGATTGGATTAACAATGTCAAATTTGTTGTGTGGTTGCAAAGACGTTCAAGTGTCTAGTGGCATCCTGAAGTGTTTGCACAGAGTAGCTTGGTAAGCTTCATTAGCCGGGATTTTTTTCCCCACCAAAAGCAAATAATTCAGTTACTGAATTTGCATGCCATGACAAAGTAATGTAACAGCAAATAAAAACTAAATTAGCTGTAACTCCAGTAACCGCCAGTTTGTCTAGCACTGTGGAATAATGTTCTATGTCTGATGAATGATGTCTGAAAGCTCCATTCTCCTTTATCACAAAGCATTTTATTATGTCCAAGTTCACAGGATGACAAACACATCATCATTAACTGGAACAAATTATTTTTTGACACAGAATGAACACTCTGGGTTGTTTAGTCACAAATCAATTTTATCATACCTATTTGTGTCGGCCCTCATGCCCAGCTATAATACATCAGGAAAGCTCCTGATTTAACATAGTAAAAGTCCAGCTATCTGTTTTTAGTTGCACATACCCTGTATAGCATCCGTTTATTTTTATATTTCCTGAACAATATTCAATTTGTATACTGTTTGCATTTTTGTTTATTTAGCAGATGCTTGCATGCATATCCTGAGAAGGCATGGTCAGCCAGTTCCTGGAGCAATTGAGGTTAAGGAAAACATCACCTTAAACCACACACTGCAAACCCCAAGGCTTTACAAAATAATATGTCCAGCTATTACACCAAGTCACATGGCAATTTCCCAAATCACATTACACATTCCTTCACTCACCTTTTTTTTAAGCCATATAACTATAAAATATAAAATAACGCAAAACAGCAGAAAGCTGGGTCTAGCAGGACTTACCTTTTGAAGAGGAATGCCTACTACAGATGTAGCATCACATTATACCACTTTCAGGTTTGCTCATAATTTCTGCACCTGCTTTGCAGTTCTGTTATGCAGATGTTGTTATATCACATCTCAAAAACAAGCAACAGAGCAGGTGCTGCTCCAGGGATCTCTTCTCCATCCTGCTTACCTGCTCATCAGTCAAATTGTCACGTTTCTTCAATGGAACAAAATGTACAATAGTTGTATTCAATACAAGAGAGTTTTGGTAAAACTTTACTTTTAAGGCTTTCATCTAAAATGCACTATATATGCATGATAATTTCTAAGGGTCATTAAAAGAATGAATAAATCATTACAGTATTTTCCATATTTTCCATTCACAGTCATAAGGCTTTATAGTGTCGATTATAATGCTTCATAAGCTCCAATGAAGCTCTCATCTATAATGCACATTAGATACCTTCCTAATGCATTATAATGGATGGTACTCATATAAGAATTAAGGATGCTTTGTACTGTATTATGAAGGTATCAATAGTACATTATAGATGAGAGCTTCATAAAGCTTCTATAATGTATAATAAACATGGCTATAATGTGTTAAGCCTTTTTATAAATACTTATAGCCATGTTTATACAGTAATGCTTTATGAATGCATAATAATATGTTGTGAATGTGTTAATAAAGTCTCAGAGATGAGGCATTCATAGAAAGTGTTACTGAAGTTTTATATGCCATGAAAAAAATTATTAAATAAAATATAATTTTATATGGGCCACCATTTTATGGTCATTAGGGTCATGCCTATAGAAATGAATGGAGAATCCTTACAAAGACATGTGTGTGTGGATTATGTTTATATTACATTGTGGGGACCAAATGTAAAAAAAACCTGTTTTTTTAACATTGTGGGGATCATTTTTGAGGTCCCCACAAAGATCTGTGACTGCAATGAAAAAAGTAAAGATGTCAAATTTTGTTTGGTTACTTATGCATAAGGTTATGGCTGGGTAGAGGTCGTCATGTTCCCCATAGAAATGAATAGAGAGTCCTCACAAAGATATAATTACAAACCTGTGTGTGTGCTTGTGTGTGTGTGTGTGTGTGTGTGTGTGTGTGTGTGCGTGCGTGCGTGCGTGCGTGCATGCATGCCATCCTCAAAGAACACCTGCTTCATCCCATTATCCAAAGACATGAAGTTAGGTGTAGTGTTGTCTCTAAATTACAGGTAGTGTGACTTATACATGGTAGTGTGTCCTGCAACATATTAGAATCCCATTCAGGGGCTCCTCTGCCCTGTGCTTCTTTGGTGAGGCTCCAGGCTCCCTGTCACCCTGTACAGGATAAGCAATTACAGGAGATGCATGGATGGATGGATGGATTTTATAACAACCGAACATAAGTCATAAGACAGAGCAGCACTGGAGGGGTATGCAGCTGTCATTGACATAAATAAACTATTTGCAAAGAACTTTATAGTCCTGCTGGAGTGTAAAGCAGAGCCAATGCACAGCTTATTACTCAGGGTCTTTGTTATACTGAACCTATGTGAAAGTTGCCCTCCCTTAGGAGCTCAGTGGGGGTGCAGAGATGTAAACAGAGTGCAATACCACACAGAGGAAGGGGCGGGTCATTGATAAGTCAATGCAGGGCTTTCCGACATCATAGCACTTTCCCATTTTCCCCATGCCCTTCCCCTTTTCAAAAAAATTCAACTTATTTACGTGGAATAGCATGGAAAATAGGATCTGAGCTGCAGAGATGGAAAAGAAACATGAAGCGTAATCTGCCATATGCCAAAGAAAATAAGTATAAGGATCTTTATTGTCACTGTCACTGTAAAATATAATTTAGCAGCACTCCAGCAAACAGTACAGCATAAGCAATAGGTATACAGAAGGGCAATGGAGACACACATGGATAAACACACCAATACACAATATACGAAGAAATATAAGACCATAAATATACCTGCAGTATTTGTGTAACAGTGAAAAATGGTAACTGTGGAAAATATCAAAGAGATGCAAATTACACATTGAGCAGAGTGGATCTATGGATCCTATTGCACATTGGTGTGAGGTAGGCATATCAATTTCAAAGACAGGAGGTGAGAGACGGGTGCGGGCAAGAGGGTGGAGAGGGCTGCCTAGCAACTGCCTTGTTGTGTGGGCACATACAGACTGTTAGTATTTACCTGAAAGTAAGGGTTCATATAAGGAAATACTGGGGTGGGGTGGGTCGTCGGCGATGCTGAGGGGACTCTTGTAGCAGCGGCTGGCATTGGTTTCATACCAGGAGATGTGCTGGACAGGATAATACTTAAAAAACTAAATCTTATTCCAAAAGATTAAAATTGGTGACAGAAAGCAAGGTTAAAATGAAGAGTTAGAAGGTCAACAGGATATATATTATCTCATATTTGTGTAAGATATGGATCCTGCAATTTAAAAACAAAATGATGAGTATGATCTCTTTCTTGCTCCACATTTCTCTGTAGACTTTCAGTGGTTTAGTTTTGCAAAATAAATGAAGGTAGCTTTGAGTGCAGTGCCCCGTACCTGATCGCACTTCAGATTAATATGTGCTCTGAACTGTGGTACTTCTGAGCTCATGCTTCCCATCATTGCTGTACATGAGGCACTGTGCTGTGCCCCACAGTGGGATTTAGGCAGCTAAGAGTGATGACATGTGTCATGTGTAATTGAAGTCCAAATGAATCCCGGTTGTAATGCTGGTGGAAAGCGCCGTATCCCATGGGGGTCTCCACATTAGTGTCCAGATGGGTTGAGATCTGGTGAGTGGAATGGCAATGGTATGTGGCTCACATAATTTTCATGTTTTTTGTTTTTAATCATTAAGCAGACACTTTTGTCCAAAGTGAAGTATGAGTGAGGAACTGTGGGGGTCAGTGATGTAAAGAGAAGGCGATGAGCAGACACACCACCAACCAGACTGTTTCTCTGTGGAAAAAAAGCACTTGAACTTGAAAGCTATTAATCAACTTGGTAACACTTTACTTAGAGGACATGAATAATGTATTAGTACACGCTTACTTAACAAACGCTTAGTTACTGGTTAATTAATGCATTAAGTACTAATTCATCATTAATAAATCATGATAGGTTATATATTTCATGAGGAGACCCATATTAGGCCATGATTTTTTTCTTGAGCAGTAAATTAGTTAAGTATGGAAGAGGATTAAGGCCACCATGAATATATTATTTGAATTCTGACTTTAATCTCAGAATTCACCTTAGGCACCTGTGTTCCTCATGAACAAGTTAAGCAGTATTCCTACTAATCAATCTCTCACATGTCATCATTCTGTCACTGTCAGCACCCATTCGATCCTGCCCTCCCTGCCCTCCCTGTTTGGTCAGCAGGTGTCGCTGACCATCCTGTCTTCTTCCCTGATTCTTGCCCATCAGCCCCAGTGTGCCTAAGTCCCTAGTGTGTTATCCCCGTTTCCCAGACTGCCACACAGGTCAGTGGACTGTTTGTGGCTCTGATACTGTTCCCTTGTGTTGTGGGTTCAAGGCTGGCTTGAGACCAGTCCCACCTGTATTTTTGGATTTTTGTTTTGTAGTTTCAAGTTATCTTATTCTACAGTTTATCTGTGTGTTCTTGTTGCTAGTTTTTCTTGGTGGTGTGTCCCCTAGTCCTTCCTGCAGATATTTATTCTTTATTTACTGTTTGTTAATTCTCTTAGTTCAGTGTGTTCTTTTGTCCACCTGTTTCTCATTGCTCCTGAGTCTCCCTTGATTGGTTCATTAATTAGGTTACACCTGTTCCTTGTTTTCCCTGGATGTCTCTGTATTTAAGTGCATTCCCTCACTCTGCCATTGTAATGTCATGGTGTAATGTTGCCATGTGTTTTGCTTGTACAAATCTTGTTCCTGGTGCTGCCAAGTTGTATTTCCCTTATGGTTTTTGTAGCTTGTTTTAGTATTAAGTTCTGTTATAGTTTTCTGACCCCTTGTGGTCCTTTATTTTGTGAGATTCCCAGTGTACTGAACTTCCTTCAAATAAACCCTTTTTGTGTTGGAGCCACAAATGGATCATAACATCTTTTCCCATCTGCACTACGCCCTGAGTCTGTAACACATTCTGAATTAATGAGAACTCTTCTTCTAGCTGTGCGGGCCAATATAGTGAACAACTAGACCATAAAAAATTAACTACATAAATCCTAAGCAATTTTATTGACTACAGTGCCTATACATAGTAAAATCTCCTCAAGGACTTTTTCATGTTTTATTGTTTTATGACACTGAGTCATAGTCAATTTAATGAGGCTTTTTTGTCAGTGACCAACCGAACAAGATTCTTTAATATCAAAGTGAAAACAAATCTTTAAAAAATTGATTAAAAACTATACCATGAGGACAAAAGAACACTCCAAACAATTCTGTGGGTGATTCCGTCTTACTCTGTGTCATAATGTTCAATGCCTGAGATGAGAAAGATTGTGAAAATGACATTGATGAAACTGTTGCTTGGTGCTTCACCAGTCACAGCTTCATGGGAGAGTAGCACTGAGAAAATGTTTGCCACAAGGCATGTGGGATGCTCTGAAAAGTGGAAGAAGCTTATATGCTCTGATGAAACCACTAGTAAGCATTCTGGCCATGATGCTAAACGCTATTAGAGCTAGATAAGATTTTAACATCTCTGAGCTATTAGTTAAGTTCTCCCCAAACGAGCTTGATGGGCCGAATGGCCTCCTCTCCTTTGTGAATTTCTTATGTTCTTATGTTCTATGTTTGGTCTAAGTCAAACACCACAGATTGTTTATTTTCCAGCAAAACAATGCCCCCAAACATAAAGCCAAAGCTACAAAGGAACAACAAATTCAATGCCCTAGGGTGGCCAGGTCAGACCCCAATCCAACTGGGAATTTGCAGGTAGACTTGAACATAGCTCATAGCTGTTCATTCATGGTCCCTGTGCAACTTGACAAAGCTTAAGTAGCTTAAAAAAAGAAACAGGGGGAAAATTGCAGAGGCTAGATGTGCAAAGCTGGTAGAGACATAGCCACACAGACTCAAGGCTGTAATTACTACCAAAGGTACCCTGCGTGCCTCTAAATGCTGTCTTTTGTGTGGCTCAGCAGGTTAGGATCCTCTGTCTGTTATTGAAAAGTTGCTGCGTCAAAACCCAGTCTGCTGAGAGCCTTTCGCTATTGGGCTCTTGAGCAAGGTCCTTAACCCGAATTACATAAGGGATCATCTGACCCTGATTGTTTTTTGCAACCAATTTTATATTGGGTTTTAGTACAATGAACACAAAGTGACACATCAAAACTGTTCAACATACATCTGACCCTGATTTCATTGCATGTGTCTTTAGACTTTAGAAGTTTCTGCCAAATATGAAATATTAACTTATTAACTTAGATGACTTTGTAGATATGTTTTCACTTTGACAATAAGAATCCTTTTTTGTTCATCGATGTCAAAGAAGCCTAATTAAATGCACTGTGATTCAGTGTTGTAAAACAATAAACCGTGAATCAGACCACGGAACTGGTGAATACTCTTTACCGGCAGAAAGCAAGCCGACCACTCAGGGTACCATCACTTCTTTCATCAGACATACTCAGCAAATGCATTGAGCAAGCTTCAGATTTCTGCAAATGAATTTCTTACTGCTGAACAACATTTAGGTAATTAATTAGAGACATAGTTCATTCAAAAGTAGCTTTCATGTCCATCCATGCTGCTACTGCAGGAACCAGCTGGGTGCCCACAGGGCTTTTAGTCTGAATTTTGGAACCATGTCATTTACTGCTAGGCGCCAAAAATCACTGGATAACAAACCTAATTTCAAGTGTGACAGTGTTAGCAAATGCCAAACGCATTTGTGTTAGTCTAGCTTACCTTACTGTGAAATGCAAATGACTTTGTTAAGATACTACTTATCCTTGGTAGCACAGGTCACAAAGCAGGGACACATCCTGGGATGGTATGTCAGTCCATCACAGCACAGATGCTGATAGACACTATCACATAATACTTGCAATTTAGAGAGACCAATTAGCTTAACTCAGTCACCAAAGGCTGTGAGGGGAAACCGGAGCAGAATGAAGAAACTCACACAGACTCCAAACCTGCCACCGGAGACATTCTGAACAATTTTTTGCTATTTGGCAAAAAAGAAACTAAAATGTTTCTGTTTTGAAATCAAGCTTTTTCTCCATTGAAACATGCATCGCACATAAATGACAGGAATTACACTGTGTGCAGAATTATTAGGCAAGTACTATTTCCGGACATATTTTTGAGCAAAAGTTAGGTAGACTTGTAAAA
>JAODJW010003520.1:0-10983 GCA_026777045.1 Hyperopisus bebe | reverse complement strand
ATTAGAGCTAGTTAAATTTCCTGTTGACCTGAGTGTTGCATAATGGCAGCAAAGGTGCAGACTGGCAAACAACTCCCATGGGGGAACATTGCTCATCATGCTGCTCTGCCGTCCCTGCAGCTCGTACGGATGCGTCCAGAGGAGTACCGTAGCCTCATAAGAAGCCTGGAGACTAACTACCAGGAGTTCCAGCGTAACTCCATGGGCTCTGAGATGTTTGGTGAAGAAGACAAGAGGAACATGGACACTCAGTACAATGGTGCCCAAGCATATTACAACAAATTGGTTGTGCAGCTGCCCGCATACGGTAAGCCTGTGTCCTAATGTAATGTGGTTATAGGGCTCCCCCTAGAGGACTCCATGGTCTTCTGTACAGAATCTTACACATAAATCCTTACTGAAGATGTAAGTAATCTTGAAATTTGATAGTTATGATATGACTTGGGGGCACATTGATTCAGTGGCTAGCATTATGACCTAAATCTCCATGTTTCTGGGTGGAAAGAAAGCATGTGATCCAATGCAACAAAAGTTTTTTTTTTTTTTACCGTTAACAATTCAAACGACATCTCTGAAGTGATAATATAAAAAAAAATGTGCAATTTACATTCCTTTTTAAATCTCAAGATACATTCATTATATCTGCTCACCAACTGTTCACACAACTCTGCATGTATGTGCATCTATAAAAATGAATGTGCTGTTGCTGTTGTCAATGACCTACAGTGTACTAGGGCTGGATCAGTTCTTCTTTTATAAAAGCAGGAGCACCTCTAGGGATTTTGGGCCCCCAACCCTTCAGTTGTTTTGAGCCTATTTTGCTGAAGAAACTTTTTAAGTATGTTTTTCTTTTTTTTTTTTAACTAGTAATGGAAATCATGGTGTTAGTAGACTAGTGACAGTTTCTGGCATCCCCTTTTCTTCTTTACAGAGGGTATGGAGGTTAGGGAGTATAAGGAAGTTGAGGAGGTTATGGAGGTTAAGAAGGTTAAAGAAGTTAAGTTGGAGGCACCACAGCCTGCAGAGTTGCGGGACATGACAATCCTGACGGAGCTGCACAACCTGCGACTGAGGCTGGAGGCCTCTGAGATGGGTCTCACCCAGTATCTCCATGTGCCCCTGAAGGAAAACAGCGTTCAGGAGTGTTCCCAGCGCATTTTCCAGCTGGAGGTAGGTGTGGGCAGGCTGACCTTGAAAGGAACAGCCAACTCTGGGTGTTTTACCATTGCACCAGGTACCGTATTTTTGGTACTAAAAATGTAGTGCTTTCTCTTTTCCATTGATTTTTCATCAGGTACCAGTAGCAAAAGCACCAAAGCAGCTGGGATATTTTTTGGTATTTTGCCTCAAAAAATCTGCCTCAAAAACACAAAATACATCCACCATCCTGAAAAAATGTAGTTACAGTCTCAAAAAACAATAAAAAACTATGCAAAATAAATAATAATAATGGATCTCTGGATAAATTATTTGCTATAATTTATTAGGGCTGCATGATATTGGAAAATGTAATTGCAATTTATTTTATTTTATTACAATAAATATTGGAATATTTATACAGTAAATACAGATTTCACAATAAATACATTTCTCACAGACCTGTCTAGGAATAAGTTAAATAGCAAGGATGAAAATCATTATTATGATTGGCTCGCAGAGCGCATGCAGAGATAATGTAAAAGCATCAGTGGTAACTCATAATAGACGATTATGAAAAGGAACAATCATTAAAATTGCAATGTTTTGTTTTCTATGACAGAGTAAGAGTGTTTTAGCAAAACTTAAATCCCCCCTGCTGTCACAGCATGAAAAAGCCTAATCTCTGCCCATTACAATCCTTGCAATGTGAGAGCTGCATATGCATAACATGCGATGTTGGAATTAATATCAAAATAGCTCAGTGCAATACACTATAGCCATATGTCAAATTCAGTATAAAATACTCTGGCTTACGTCGTAATATCATTCACCCCAAATACCAGGTTTTACGCCAGTGGAAAACTAGCACAAGAAGTACTGTACTTTTTTTGAAGTACGGAAAGTATGGTACCTGGTACAGTTGAAAAGCATCCTATGATACACGTACCACTTGGGGTATGTGAGCTCCTTCTAGTGGTACATGGAGATATCTCCATATTTCAATGTTGGACATAATTGATTGGTAGTTTTCAAAAAGCACATGTTTAGAAGTCATTCTGAATGTCGCGCTGACTTTTCTAGACCCTATACCGTGATGTTGGCACTATCAAAGATGAATATCTCAGGCTGAGGGACAAGATCCTGAAGCAGCTAGAAGGCATGACAGATGCAGATAAGGCCAAGTTCCTCCAGACAGAGCTAACGGCCATCAACCAGAAACTGGGCTCCTTGGAAGGCTTCTCCACTGCCTACTTGGACAGGTAAGGTCATTAGCTTGGCTTTCATGGATAGGTTGCTGCTAGTGGACACTTTTATCTTCCTCCTCCATCAAACTGTCCCATATTTCCACTGAATCAAGTCATTGTTAAATACCCAGAAGGGTCCCACACATTTTTGCGTGGCCCCAGACATTTGGAAGCCCACTATCAGCCACTATGTGGGCCCGGGGGGCCTCCAAAGTAACTTGTAAGTGGTTCCCCAGAAACAACCCTGGTTCCTGTCTATAATTTGTTATAGATTCAACAGCCTAGTTGAATTCAGCATCTTTGCTTGCAAGCACATATCTTATTATCCATATGTCTGCTGTTTTTTTCCTTTCGAACCTCAGGCTGAAGGCACTCCAGACACTGTTCCAGAGCATGCTACAGGCAGAGGACATAATCAAGGTGCATGAGGCACGGCTCACGGAGAAGGACACCACTTCCCAGGACCCCAAGCAAGTGGAGGACTACCTAGGTGTCCTGAAGGTATGACTGAAGGTTCTTGTGCAGTCCTAGAATTGACCATGGATTTCCAGCATAACCTGGGCATCATGCCCCAGTCTTTCAGTCACTCTTGTTTGATTTTGATTCTAGACTATTTACCAACTGAGCTGCATAACAGATTAGGTGTTCCAGTAAGGGAGGGAGGGGGTATAAATCAGACAGGGTATTCTCGCCAGCTATTGCATATTCTTAAGAGCATCTGCACATGCTTGTGAAGACTTTACAGGTCAATTTAATGTCAAATGTGTATGTTATTGTAATTATCTGCTATGACAGTGGTTCACAAACTATGGTACACATAGAGATGGGCAATATCATATCAATATTATATCGAGCATGCGCAATAATCACCAGGGCTTCAGATGTCAGGTGAAAAATTTGGCCGGATGCCAGCTTTTTTGGTACTATACAGACGTTTATTTATCCCCACAAATTATTAAGCAGATTAGTACAGCTAGAATATTAATGAGATGCATTTTGTGACACCTAAAAGTCAGTAATCTGTATAAACTTGGCATATCTTTGTTTATTAAAGTCAGTTAGCGGAGTACACCATGTAAAACTGCTTTGGTATACTATGGTTTGTATGAGTGTAATGGTAGACATATTCGGACCGAAAATATTTGGTGCAGATCTTTCGGTACTGATAAACTTTTAATGCTGCACCAAAATGGATATTTATTTTGTTATGCTTTGTATTTTTTGAGACAATAATTATGTTGCACAGTTCTAAAATGAAGCTGAAAGCTGCTAATGTGAATGCAGTACAGATCAGGTGCAGCTAATTTTCTAATTGTGCACCTTAATGGGTATTTATTTTATTTTTATTTACGTGAGACAATATTTGATTTTCTTTTGTGTAAATTTTAGTTTTTTATTAGTAGGTTGCAGCAGTATTGACAGACGTTTTATCTAAGAAAGACAGTCATACTTTGTTCAGTAAACCACTGTTAATAAAGGAAAAAAAGAAGCAATCTATGTTTGAATACTTTTACCGCCTCTGTACCGAAAAACGATTTTTGTGTACTGTTGCACCCGTAATGGTTTGGTGAAGAAAGGAACAGCTCAGCAGCCGTGACATCTTTTCAAAGAGGAGATTATGTGAATATACAAGGTAAAAAGACGTCTGTGGTATGGTGGTACTTTTTGCAGTTTAAATCCCGGCACGTTTGTTAAACATAAGGATATGCCGAATTTATATTGATTACTAACTTTTGGGTGTCATAAAATGCATCATTAATATTTTAGTCATACCATTAATCTGCCTAACAAATTGTGGCAGTAAACATCTATATACTAAAAAAAGCTGGTGTCCGGGCAAATGTTTTGCCTGTCGTGTGAAGTGCTGGTGATTATTGCACATGTATAATATTGTTATATCACCCAGCCATAGCTACACGTACCACTGGTACAGTAGTAAGTGAGCTCCCTCTAGTGGTGCACAGAGGTTTCTTCTTTAATCCCCAGGATTTACCCAGCCCAAGAACAAAGAACTGGAAGGTGGATAGATGGTATTTTTAAAATTTAAACGTGTGAAAATATTGCTTAATCCACAATGGCACTCAAAAAAAAAGAGTTTTATGCTTATTTATTTTAATGGAGGAGTTTAGGTCAGGAACTTCCATGGAACAACAGGACAACTCCCACTTAGGATATAGGAACTGATAACACTGTGTGCATGTGTCTGTTCATTGTTGGAATTTGCAGCAAATGAGGATGGAGCTGGAGCAGAAGCGAGACATGCTGAATGCAACAGAGAGCAAGCTGAACAACGTGGTTCGCTGCAACAGCCAGATCAGCCAGTCATTTCACAAGTGTGACGTGGACCTGTCCAAGTATTCTGAGCTGGTGGGACAGATGAATGACCGCTGGCGTCGGATCATGGCCCAGATTGATAACAGGCAAGGCGTGTCCCAGTCGCCTCTCATTCTGTTGCTCATATGCTCATATGTCACAGTTTGTTAAAATTGTTTTCTTCTCACTGGGTGAATGTGTGCTGGAATTTGAGAAAAGGAAACATGGCCCCCAGTGTTTAGTCAGCGTGGCTTAGTATCTCTGAAGTTCTGTCTCCAGCTACTATCAGAATGTTGAAGATGATGCACTTTGCAGGGTTAAGGGAGAAAATTATTTCCTTGTGCAGTGGCTCTCAAACTATGGTATGTGTACCACTGGTGGTATGTGGCGATATCTACTTTTATGATGTTAGTCACAATAGCAGTATGTGGAGAGCCTAATATTCTCTGAGGTGGTATGCAGTGTAAAACATTTTGAGAACCACTGTCCTAGTCTTATGAGGTGCTTTCAATTTAAACAGTTTCATTGGATAACCAATATACTTCTGTCTTATATTGCTGGTGCTGGCAGTGAAACTTGCTAGTGCTTATCTGCGAAATGTTACATCATTAATTTATTTAGTGAAACTGAAAGATTAATCTGCTGGCCAGATTTAATAATAGAATATAAACACATTGCAGGTCATATGAATAAAAATAAAAGGCAGTGTTTTGTTTTGATCGTGATTGCTCTCCCCAATAACTAACAAAACAACTTGTTCATTCCCCATTGTTTTACGGTAGTGCTGTAATTTCGAATTATGTGTGAAGTTTAACCTGTGAGCTTTTTGTGTCTCCCATACTATTTTATCTTAAAGGTCCCAGCTCTTGGAACGGGGACCAGGTTTAAAAACGTAATGGACAGTAATTTCAAATTGAATAAATACATAATTTTGGTTCTAAAAACTAGTTTCTTGCATTTGAGGCTTTTATCTAAAGTCAAGCCCTTTTTATCTTTTGGGGGTTTTTAAAGGGTAATACATGCGTTTATCTCATCCCAGCTTCACTACTGCAACTCTCTGGATGCTGGTGTTAGCCAAGGCTCCCTCTCACGCCTGGCAGCTTGGCTTCTAACAGGAGCTCGTGAGCAGGACCACATTACTCCCACACTCGCCTCCCTTCACTGGCTTCCAGTGCACTTTGATTTTAAGATTTTACTATTTGTATATAAAGAATTAAATGGTCTGGCACCAATCTCTCAGATCTTTTCAGCCCACATGTTCCATCTAGGGCACTTAGATCAGCAAGTCAGTCTCTCCTTGTGGTCCCGAAATCCAGAGTAAAACATAGAAGAGACCGGGCTCAGAAACTATGGAATACACTTCCTCTGCATATTCATCTATCCCCAACACTTCCTGCGTTTAAAGTCCGTTTGAAAATACTCGCTTGGCTTTAACTCCCTATAGGCGTGAAACCTCCTATTGTCTTGCAGTCATCTTATTTAAACATTTACTATTTGAATGATTACTGATGTACAGTTTGCATATACTGTTTCATCTTAATGTTCAGTTGGGATTCATTAGGTATACAAGAGATTTCCTGATGTATAAAGATGTTGGGTGACCTGTCAGTCAACTGTGGAGCAGTGAGGTTTGGTGACCCTCCAGTCAGAAGAGGTCCGGCCACACCCTCTAACTGAGTTGTACCCTTTGTTGCCGCCCCAGGTCACAGGACCTGGAGAAGTACCTTCAGCTCCTCCGACGCTACACTCAAACCAGCTCCACCCTCCACCAGTGGATCGATGAGACAGAGAAACGGCAGGACAGGCTGCAGGCTGCCAAAATCGATGACGTCAGGGTCCTAATGGAGAACCTGAACCAGCAGAAGGTAATGCACTCTGGTTCCTGGTGGAAAATCATGCCTATAGGTTTGTGACATACTTCCTGCATGCCGCTATCATGATCCGTGGCATATTTGCAGTGGAAGTATAATGTAGGAAAGCAAAAGTCAAGGAGTCCAGCGAGAAAGTGATTCAAAATGAGAGAGAGAGAGAGAGAGAGTAAGGGTAAGGAGCATCATGTGCTGATACAGTGTGTTGCCACACCCAAAACGTGACATGTCACCTGAGGAATGAGAACCCAAAGTGCAACGGGTGATAGATACCTTAGCACCACACTAGTTCGAATGGAACAATGTGAAGTTTTTTCCATGGGCTAGAGTACCGATCCTGCCACCAACCCCCAAATTTCCATGCAAGTTGGAGGACTAGTTTGCAGGGCTGGATGTAGACTGTCTTACCCAAGACAAAGCAATTGAAGGTTAAGGGCCTTGCTCAAGGGCCCAATGAAGTAGAATCACCTAACAGTCACAGGAGTTGAAACTGAATCTTTCAACTGCTGGCATGGATCCCTAGCCTCAGAGCCACCGCTCCATCAATACGGACAAAAATAAACAAAACAAAAAAAAATGGCAGACGTGAAATAAAATAAAGAGCAAAGGTAAATGAAGATGAGATCCCCCTGCAGTGCAGTTCATTAAAACCAGTTTTGCAGTTCTTAATCCAGTATTGTAATTAACTCAATTTTCTCCATGTGTGCCTTTTACAGGCACTGAACTTAGAGATTAAAGGGAAGCGAACAACCGTAGAAGACGTTCAACGAGATGCAGACACTTGTGTTGTCTCCATTAAGGTAGAGACTAGCCGAGTAATCCCATCCATTTCAAACTTAATAACTTGTATTTTGATTGAGGGAGGTGTGCAGAATCCACCACTGACCAGTAGGGGGTGCTTTTTGCAGGATTATGAGCGACAGCTGGCTGCATATGGAGCAGGCCTGGAAACCCTGCTGAACATCCCTGTTCGGCAAACTCTGCTCCAGTCCCCTGCCACAGGCATCTCTGTAGAGGTTAGTTACTGTTTGATCAGCATTTGCTTGATTCAAAGTGACATACATGTTTTGCGAAAGCTGGGTTATACAGTCTCTGGTTTAGGGGCCTTGCTTATTGGGGACCTGACTGTAAAATAACCCCGCTGACTGCAGGATTTGAACCAGTAACCTCTGAATTTCAGGCACAGCAGCCTAACTCGCTGAGCCACACACCTGCAAATCTTTTGGTAAAAATGAGAAACATTTATCTTGTGTACATTGGAGCGTTCTGTTTTACACAGAATGTGTTATGCAAAGGAAACGAGTTGAAATTCCACAAGAATGCCAACTAAACAGATATCTAGCAGTTATGATTTATTCAGTAGGACACCAAATGCCAGAAAAAACGGAATGAGCATTATTTTGTATAGATGTGTACAGCATTAAAACTGCTTGTTATTATAAAACTGTTTAAGTGGATTTCCTGTTTTTTCCCAAAAAACTATCCCCCCCCCCCTCCCAGATGGGAAACCTGCAGTCCCGATACATTGAGCTTCTCACTCGATCAAGTGACTACTACAAGTTCTTGGGAGAAATGCTGAAGAACTTGGAAGAACTGAAGGTACGTTTTTGTTTATTTTACGTTTTGCTTATTGAGGAGACACTTTTATCCAAAGCCACATGCGAGTGCGACAGTAAAAGTACATAACAAACATTACAAGCAAAGCAGATAGTAGGTTACAAGCATTACAAAAATGTGTTCCATATTACTTGAGGAAAACATGTATGATTATTTGTGGGTCGACCCATGTATGTATGAATGAATAACTGATTTTCTTTTTAATACAGATCAGAAACACCCGCATCGACCTTTTAGAAGAAGAGTTGAGACGTCTGAAAGGGGATATCGAGGATCGAAATCGCAGGAACAAGTCTCTTGAAGATGCTCTAGCTAGATGTGAGCGGGAGCTTACCCAGTCCAAGGACCAGTTGACTATTTTGGAGAAGGTAAAAAAATCTCAGGATCTGGAGAAAAGTGCCACCAAAGAGGACCTCAACAACTCTTTCAACCAGGTGAAAGATTTGAATGAGCAGGTGATCCAACTGAAATTCCAGATTGAGGAAGAGAAGAGGAAGAGAATGTTGGCTGAGGAGACATATTCTAAACAGCAGGAGGAGTATGAGCAAATAGTACGTAAGAGACAGAAAGAGTTGGAAGAAGTCAACTGGATGAAGATTGACATTGAGAAAACTATCAAGGACAAAGAAAGGGAGATTGAGAGATTGAATAGGCAGCTGGAGGATGAGATGGCAAGGCAGCGGGAGTTTCAGTCTGAGCTCTCAAAGGTAAGAGACCAACATAAACAGGACATAAATAATATAAAGACATCCTATGAGTCTCAAATCCAGGTCACTAAGGTGAACCTCCAAAGTCTTGAGAGGACAAAAGATGAAGATTTCACAGGGCTGCGCATGCAACATGAAAGACTTCAAAGTGAGAAGAGCATTTTGGAAGAAGAGAATAGGAGACTGAAAGTCTTGATAAGTGAGACAGATGAGTTGAGAAAAAAGGCAGAGGGAGAGGCACATCAGCAAAAGTCTTCCTGGACAGAGGAGTGTAGGAGAAGAAAGGAGCTGGAGATGCAGATACAGACTATTATCCAACAGAGAAATGAAGATGATGCTAGGTACAAAAAATCGATGGCAGAAACCACCACAACACTCCAGGACAAAAACAGGCAGGTAACATTGCTGACACAGAATGTTGAGGATGAATTAAGGAAGAAAAGATCCATGGAGGCAGAAAATGCCAGGCTGAACCAAGCTCTAACTGAACTTCAGGCAAAGCTTGCTGCCTCTACTGAAGTCATCAACAAGCTGAAATCAACAGAACAAGATCTTACCGTGGTCACACGTGAACAGGAAAGGCTGACAAGTGAAAAGGGCAAGTTGGAGCTGCACTCAGTTGAACTACAGTCCAGAATCAATGATTTTAAGCAGGTAGTAGATCGATTAGAGAATGAACTTGAAAAGCAGAGGAAGGAGACACAGGATGAGGCTACTGGGAGGAAGAGGCTGGAGGCAGAGTTGGACAGATTGACACAGGCCTGCAGGGAATACACAAGCACCATTACTGTGCTTAGGCGGCAACAGGAGGAAGCCACCAATGCAGAAAGAAGAAAGGACCAGGAGCTACAGAAACTTCAAGATACCCTGGACCAGAGGATTAGGGACCAGAAGGCTACCATGGAGAAGACTGACAGTCTGTCTGCTGAGTTGAAGACTCTTCAACAACAGCTCCGGCAGGAACAAGCCCGAGTCAAGGAGGCAAACCTTCGTAATGAGACTCTGTACAGGACCATCGAGGAGAAGAGCAGAGTGCTGAACGACAATACTACTGAGATTGAGAAGCTGCAGACACTTACTCAAAATCTAACAAAAGAACGTTTGAGGCTAGAAGAGGAGCTGAGGAACCTGAAGATGGAGAGAGATGAACTGATGAAAAAAGAAAGCAGCGAGTTTCATGCCCAGATAGCATCTCTACAGGTCCAGCTTCAATCAAGTGGCAAAAGCATTGTGGAGCTTAAGAAACTTATTGACGACTTAACTAAGGAAAAGGCAATGTTGAAAATGGAAATGGAAAAGGTCCAAAAACAAGCCATCGAGGTATATTATTAATAATAAAAAAGTGGATTATTTCAAATTAACATGTTTGGACTTTCAAATTGGCTTTTCCATGGAAAATCCAGACATGTGACACGAAATATGGTCGGGCATTCATTACAAGAGTTGAAATCAGTGTTTTAAGTTTCATGCTGTTTAGTCTACTTTCTAATATCGGGTGTTTTGTGTGCTGTGTTACATGCAGCTTTTTAAAAAAACATTTTCATTATACAAGAACCAATTACTAATTGTAATAATGGTTTTAATGGATGTAAGCATTACATTGGCTAAAATGTAATTTCTTTAATTATGTTTTAGATGGGAACTATATAGTTACTACATTTTAAGAATATTAATAATTTGTATTTTCTTTTTGTTTTCAGACATCTCGTGGTTTTCATGACACCCAGACTCAGTACAATGACTTGCTAAGAGAAAAAGAAAGCCTGGTTGGCAAGATAAAAATGCTGGAACAGGATAAAAGCAAAGCGCAGAGATATGATGATGAGTTGAACCGCATGAAAGCCACACTAGAATCTGAACAGAGAGAGAAGCAACGTCTCTTTGATGAGAAATCTCAGATCAGCAGAGACTTTAATTACTGGAAGACCCAGTATGAGCTGAAGGATGATCAAGTCAGAAAGTGTAATTCTGAGAAAGATAGCATTGAAAGAGAGAGGAACTCCCTGAAGATTGAGATTGAAAGGCTTATGTCTGAACTAAAGGCTCTGGATGAAAGGTACAAGCTCAGGCTAAGTTCCACAGAAAAAGAAGTCA
>JAODJW010003519.1:0-10995 GCA_026777045.1 Hyperopisus bebe | reverse complement strand
CTGTTAGTTTTAAGTCCGTATTCACAGACTATAGCCTGCCCTGCTATAATGAATGTGCGTCAAAGCGGTAAAAAAAACCCACTAGCATTAACTGTTGTCGTTACTTTGATGGAGTTTGATGGATTCACTAGCGAACTTAGACTTTTCTTTGACTTACACTTTTCTTTGGAAAAAAAGCTCCTTATGTCCAGCTTCTTTTTTTTGCTGCCGCCATCCTCACATGTAAAAATCCACGGCATTTTGCGCTGTTTGTATCTGAACGCAGCCATAGCCTCTCACACAATAGCAGGGAAAGGCACAGCCAATCAAACTCAACTCAAGGAGAGAACGTGATTTATCCCTTTCTGCGTGTCTAGGTTAATGTTGACAGCACGATTTTTTTTTAAGTGGATTAAATTATTGGTGGGGACATTTCAATGGTCGGAGGATATTGGTGGGGACACATCCCTCCGTCCACCCTAAATCTACGCCCCTGTCTGAAACAAAGTGAGACAGTCCTATGAAGTGTGCCTTGATCAGTGGAGTCTGGGGGACAATGCACACCCCTTGGATATTCAAGATCACTTTCTGTCTAACAGTTATTAATTATTACATCGTATCCATATTACATGCCATTGCTCCGTTTCATACATATTGACAGTCAATTGATAACACAAATTAATCCATAAATAAGTTGTAAAGTGTGATTTAGGCAGTGCACCGTGGGACAAAGTAAATGTATCACAGCTGAATTGCTTGATTACGTGTTTAGTAATCGGTATGCATCGTCGTCTGTGTACTGGACAACACGATTCTGTCATTAAAAACGCCCCACCTTACTTCCGTGAAAATAAAGCTAGAAACTTGTTTCGAGATACTAAATCGAAATTCAGAGATATAGTTATCTCGTTGTTTCGAGATAAGTCGATATTTCGAGATATATAGTTGTCTAGTTATTTCGAGATACTAAGTCGAAATTTCTAGATATTATCTCCAAATAACGAGATACTAAGTCGAAATTTCGAGATAATAACAGGTATAAAGAGGTTCAATAAATACAACAAACAGGTGTCAGTAATGATGTATTTACTGTACCCGTTTATCATAGTGTATTATTATGATTACCGATAAGGACCGAAAAAAGTATTGTTCATGTCGCTTCACCACTGTCGCTAACATTTATACGGACTGTAACTATCTTGTGCGCAGAAGATATATAACTTGTGCGTACAAGATATGTATCTTGTGCGCACAAGATAAAAAAAAAACACTCTATGGGACTTCGGGGGCTCCGTAGTTATGAGATCTACAGAAATACTTTAAAATACACTTTTTTGGTGAAAGATACATTTTTATTTATTGATTTCTTATGATTTATTTTATTCATGAAAAACAGGCATCCATTAACTGTGACGTTGGTAGCTGCACGTCCATCTGTTTTTTGCTTGGAGAACCGAAAGGGAAAGATGCAAATTATCCTCGACTGGAGAACGCTCAACAAATAATATATAGAACATTTTCCCTTTTTTTAAAAAAAAAAAAAAACAAGAATAAAATAATTGTTAACATTAACAACAATACGGCTATCGAACAGCCGTATAGTACTCTGTAATATGGATAACAAAATTGCGCTGGCTGACTGCGCATTTGCTGCGCTTTGCTGAGCTCCTCGAAGTCCCCTTGTTACGTCCGGCGGAATCCGACGGAATTCCGCGTTTTACCCAGACCTCGTTTCAGCTACGGCTGAAAGTGAAAGTATGGTCAGAAAGACATTTAGCGTAGAGGTATAGCCGCATTAATCAAAGCGTGTGTATATATACGTTATAAATACGTAGAGAAATTTGGCTTTCTTATACAAATGGTTCATTGTGTAAGAAAAGAGGCAATCGGGACTTAATAGTGGAAATGCAGATCAAAAGTTTCAGCGTTATTTTGATTTTGTTCGAGTTCGTCATTAACTCTGATGGTATGTATCCCAAAAAAAAGTCCTAAATTTCGAAGGCAGTTTTATGTGTAACTCGTTTAAATATGGCGATGAGCCTAAGAACAGGAGTTTTGGTGTACTAACTGCTAAAGCAATATTTTCTTAATATATCCTTAAGTAATTCCTATCTATGTTTTGGACTTCTTATTTAATAATTTTATGGCATAAAGTGATTTTGTATTTCTTATTCCTGTGGTAGGTTTCCTGCTACACGGCTCTCCTGGTACTCTAATAGCCCGGCTGGGAGGAGCAGTACTGCTGCCCTGCTTTGTGGACAGACCCCTGCCTTTGAAGGAGCTGCAGGTGGACTGGAGAAGGACTGATTCAGACACCATCGTCCACCTATTCCAGGGGGGTCAGAGCAGACCTGAATCACAGGGGGACGCCTACAGGGACAGAGCCCACTTCTTCTCTCAGGAAATCCCCAAAGGCAACTTTTCTCTGCTACTAGAGGATGTGATGAAAGTAGATGCAGGAGTGTACGAGTGTGTGGTTTATACAGAACAGGAACAAAGTGAAACAAAGATGGAAATACAGGAATTAGGCAAGTGAGCCTTTTTGTTTTATAGCTTCATTATTATCATTAATTGTTTCTGGAGTTAACTATTCCATTGGTGTATGTTGAATATAGTACATTTGTCATGTCAGCAACAAGACTCAGAATGCAGCTTGTGGTGGAAAACCTTTGTGGGGTATTTATTCGACAGGTAGGGAAGCAAACAGGAACGTAAATGATTACCAATCACAGATCTAAGGACTAGACTATTATCAAATCAAATCAAAAAACTTTGATTTGATTTGATAATGGTCTAGTTCTTAGATCTTAGATCAAGCACATAAATAAAAAGGAGGCAAGCGGAAAATGGGAGACAGCTGGAGCAATTACTCAGAGGGGCAGAAACAAGAGATATGGCAAACCCACCCAGGGCGTGGCTTGTTACAGCCATCCCAGTGAGGAAATGGGAGGGGCAAGGTATACACGATGGGCATTACGGGCAGGATGTGACATTTACCTTTGGAGTTCTTTCTTACATGTAATTTTCAAATAAAAATCACAAAAAACTTTCATCGTCCAGGTTCCTATATGGCACAATTTAAAAAGTGAGAAATTAAATTTTAAAATGGAAACACCCCAAACTATCTTGTTCATCCCTAAACAGCAGGGGAAAACACACAGATGACAGGTTGCCAGGTTGTATGAATCTCCCTGTTTTTGTTCCAGAGCGGCTGGTGGTGACGGGTGCAGATGAGCCTGTCTATGCACATGCTGGAGAGGATGTGACTCTCAGCTGCTCTGTGGACACCCATGTTAATGTGACAGAGCTTCAGGTGGAATGGAGAAAGACAGACGATGACATCTTGGTTCTTCTTTACTCTGATGGAGAAAACAGACCAGATTCTCAACATGAGAGATACTCTGGAAGAGCTGAATTCTACATTGAGGAAATTCCCAAAGGAAACTTCTCAGTGAAACTGAGGAAAGTCAGGACTGAAGACAAAGGAGAGTTCATGTGTGAAGTCCACTCAGATACTGTTTCTGCCAGTACAAGTGCCAGGATAGCAGCACTGGGTGAGTCACCAGGTCACCTACACAAGGTGTCACATAGGGCAAACCAGGCCGACTCTCATGTTTTTACTTACAGGTGAAGATCCATCAGTATGACCTACATGTTAAACTCCTTTAGCTGTTAAACACCTTTATTGTATTGTCCTTATTTTAACTCCTTCATGCTTGGTTACCATTTTACTGACTGTTTAAAAGAAGGTTTCAGTAAAGTCAAGCCAGAGCCTTTTTAAGATTTCTTATCGAAAGCTAATCATAAGCATCAGTAACACTTTAACACTCCAGACAGAAATACAAATTCAGGTCTTTTATTCCCTGTATCTATGTTAGATATTTAAATAGCCAAAATGAAAGGCTTTTCTAGTAAATGAACAAATCTAGTGAATCCACACTTTTCAATGTTTATGCAATACAAAAGCAAAATAAAATTGACAATAAATCTTGTGCTTCACCCTCCTCAGTGTGTGTGCAATACAAAGTCAAACATACAATAAAAATGATAAAGCAGTGGCACTATAAGATAAAACACCACAACAGAACACCACCAACCCTTTGTTAGCAAATGCATGAAATGGGATTAATATATTATTACTCACTTTACACACATAGATCAATCTGCAAAAGACGTGAGCACTTCCCAAAAATAGAACTCCTTTTACCCACACTGTAACAACGGAAAGAATTAGCTAGCTTTATAACTGGCTTATCAGCAGGAGAAATACCATGAAATTATGAAGGTATCTGTAATGCATACTCGGTGTCAGCTTTAAGTAGTGATTTGTTTATCATGGTAAATAAATGTTTTTATTAAGGTTTTGTAAATAAGGCAACCCTTAACTACATGCGTATTGCTTGTAAATGTCTTAAGAATTTGTAAATGATTAGTTCATCATTAACTGCAGGCTTCTAAATGTCTTGAGGTTTTGCAAATGATTAGTTAATGTTTATCTAAAGGCTTATATATATCGTATAACTGAACATTATTATAAATTGTTACATAAGTATCTTATTTAGATTGCTTGTAGCATTTTATAATTATTTAGTTTTTACCTTTTTGGTTGTTCAGTCTGTTTTAATATCCTTACACTCTTACCATAAATATAGCCCCACTTGCTGGCATGGTTTTAAAAATCAAATTAACATAAGACTGATTGAGTCACTAGAAGGACTGGTTTTTAACATGCATCTCAACATAGTTTTGTGTGATTCACATTTTCATTCTCCTCAGGGTCAGTGGTTGTGCTGTAGACTGATCTTTGTGCACATCCATAGTCTAACTGGGTTTGGTCAGTTTTATATACAAATTAAACGAATGTAGATTTGCTTCAGACTTCCCCTTTATTGCAGTTTTCAGCTCTAGATAAGATTTATTTTTCTAAAACAATGCAGTACAATCTATGTTTTTTTCCACTTAACATTATAAGTTAGTTACCAATTAGTAATCATGCACATAAACAAATTTGTGCTCCAGTTTTAAAGACTAATTATGGATTAGAGATGATGATTTTATTCTAGTATGTCAAGGCTGTTTGGAAAAATAAATTCTTGTAACATGTTTCTTAATTTTTTTAGGTTATTCATCCCTGCATTGGCTGATTCTAGGGCTCTGCATCGCTGTCACACTTGTAGTCCTAATTATTGGTGCTTTCTTTGTCTGGCATTTTATCAAGGAAAGTAAGTAATTTTTAAGCATTTTCAGTTTTAATCCAGCCTTTGTGTGTATTAAAGCTAATGTGAATTACTGTGAAGTATCTACTCTGTTGTTTGTAGTCATTTCAGTTGATCTGTGTTTGAACCCGCTTATCCTGTAGAGGGCATTATAGCAGACATGGGGTGTCAGGCAGGACTGTATCTACACAGGGTGTCTGTCCATTGCAGGGCTTAACTTTGACGCTGTGTCTTTGGTATCATACACTTATGTATGTTTATTAATCATTTTAGAAAGTCTCATCACTAAACCAAAAGAAACAAAAACAATGAACCAAGGCTGATCGTGGTACCCGTAGGGTCTAAAAAGTATTTAAAAAAACATTGAATTTTATATTCTGAAAATAAAGGCCTTAAAAGTATTGAATTTCATTTACAAAGTACTTTACAAATACCTTTTTTTCTTGTAGAATTAAACAAATACTGTATCATTGTAAATAGCCATTAAATGCACCGCAGGGCATTTGACATAGCAGGCCATTCGCTTGTTAAGTCATATGTCACTAAATGAGCTGTGCTACCTGCTTGATTTGTACCTTGCACATACGAGAATGCGCAGCAATACATTTTACGCTTGTTTTCCGATTGTTTCTGATGTTTTTATTTATCTATTATTTAAATGATACAGATGTACAACTGGCCACCCTATTCCTGCCCCCCGTCCCTTACCTGTAGTGCATCCTGCTTGTTCCCTGGACTGTCTCATACAGTAGCTCACTGAGTTGAGCATGTGGCTCCGAGTAGTAAACTCACCTGTCATGCGTTTAAGGCTGGCTAATGATCAGCCTCTTCTGTTTATTTGAATTTCTGTTCCAGTTTTATTTAGTACTTCTGTTTTTTATCTTCTTAGTGTAGTTTTTCCCTGTGTTTCCTTAGTGGTTTTGTAAATTCCTTAGTTCTGTGTTTATTATTGTTACTTATTTCACATGTCTTGTTACCCTGTGCTCTTGTTGATTGGTTGTTCTTGATGATCCACACCTGCCTTTTGTTAGTCATCATTATCAGTTTATTTAAGTGCCTGCCTTTCTTTTTCCCCCCAGTTGGTCATTGTGAATGGTACTACCTGTTGGTTGGTCTGTTTCCTGGCCTGTTCTTGCCCCCTAATGTTGTCTCTGGCCCTTACCATTTTTACAACCCAATCTGATGTACGTTACTTTAATTTAATGACGTCATTTAGTTCAATTATCATTTTGGGTAACTATACTTTTGAGCCTGTTGATATTTCTTTTCACGACATCAGGTGAGCAATTGCTTATGAGCAATTTCCAGCAGCCCATAATCTGCCATATGCACACTCTCTTCTGCATTCTGATTTTGCAACGTGTTTCACTTCTAGTGCTTGTACACTATACTTAGCAACTAACTAAGTGTGGCATTTTTCACTTGGTTAGTCTCTTTATTTAAGCATAGTGCCACATGTCAGTAACTAAAAAGGACTTCAAACTGTATGTTTCAAGTAGAGGCTGCATTAGATTTCCTTGTTATCCTAGAAAAATATATGTGTAAATTTTTCGTTGTTTGTTATTTCATTGTTTTCAGTGGGTTGAACTGTGTTAGATTAAAAATGCACACAAGAACCTTTTTCCTTGCAGTTCAGCAGTAAGCATATCCATCTACTGTAATAAAACAGCTAAGACCTAGCAAACTAAACATGATTGCGTTTCTTGTTAAAGTACATTTGTTTCAGTGGAATAATTGAAGCATGTTCTTGCTAAACAATCAAGTGACCGGTATAGTTTGCTGTTAATGAAGACAGCATGGTTTGCTTTAAAGCAGGGGTGGCTGCCAGGAGGGCCAGAGCCCTGCACATTTTTGGGTTTCCCCTCATTTAACACACCTGACTCAACTCCTTGTGCTAATTACCACACAGCTCTTGAGCTGAATCATTTATGGTGGAACAGGGAAAGAACTAAGCTACACAGGGCTCCGGCCCTCCAGGAGCTGGGCACCCCTGTTTTAAAGTGACAAGATGAACAGATCAGGCAGTGCAAGATAATGGCTGTGTCCAAATTTAGGGACTGCATATTTCAAAGGGCGTGGCTGCATTCTTCGAAGGTCAAACAGGTAGCATCAAAAGGGACGGTCTGATCTACAGATTATTTCCTATTTGCTGTTCCTGCCCTTACCCTGGAGTCACGAAGTGCCACTCCTATCGCCTAGCTGGTGTCATGCCCACAAGGGCAGGGCAGCACAGCAGCAGACAATCGCTGCTTAATTAATACATCACTTAAGGCGATCGCAACTTCAGGGAAGTTGGTACAGATCAGTTAGTGACAATTATCGCTGTGAACAACTTTTCAACTGCTGCAGTACTATGTCCAGAAAGGTTAAAGAGTTCTGACCAAGAAATCTAACTGGACAGGAGGTGTTCTTTGAGTGCCACTATCAGAGTGTAACTGCACTCGAGCATTTCACATCAGCTTTATCACTGCTTTACAGGCGTATCTAAAAACCGTTATTTAAACTGAACCCTCTGTAATCAGCGATTCCCCCCATGGGATCATAATGAAATCTCGCCTCATCTAAAACACTCTGTGAGTTTTTCTCATAGAAACCCCCAGAAACATTGCAGTCTACTTTTCAGATATATTTAGGAAAAAACTATATTTTTAGAGCTTTGTAATGAGAATAAAAAGAACAAGAGTCACTGAGTTGAGTGTCGAGTCTCAAAGCCGCACTGTTCACCCACCCATTTGCAAGAAACCTTTTTTTTGAGAAAACATGTGAAAACTCCACATGTCTGGGTTCTGTTTACACAGAAGGAGCTGCAACCTTTTATATTGTGATGTGAGAGAGGTTTCACTGAGGAAATACGATAAAATGCATATTTTCAATTCACGGATACATGGAATTTGGATATGTAGTAACTTTGTAAATTACAAAATGTCACTTTTCTCATTTTGATCTCTTTATAACTTTTTATAAATATAAGCAAACTGTTGGTGATTATAGGTTGTTCTGTTAGCTTTTTTAACTACCTTTATGTGACTTTTTTTGCAAGTTTAAGACTACAAAGCAGTTTATCTATTTAGTTGAACTGACTACCGTATTGGCCCGAATATAAGAAAACCCACCACTTCTTGGCAAGGGAGTTTAGAAAAAAATGTTTTTGGAATACCAAATCTTACCTTTACAAAGAAAAATAATTGTATTTGACAAGAACATATAAGTTAACCAGCAACTGGATTACAGTAAATGTAATAATGGAAGATTTTCCACTGGAAGGGTACCCTAGAGATGCTTAGACCATTGTAAGGGCACCTTATAGGGCATTACATCACATTTTCTCCACGAGAAGGGCACTCATTACGATACTTTATCATATTTTCTTGCTCTATAGGGTACATCTCCTCACATGACTGCTAAATCATGTGAAGGGTAGAGAGTCACTGTATTTTTACTTCCCAAGAGGGCACTTTAGCGATGTTTATTCACTCAGATGGACACTAGGGGAGGACACTTTCCCAACCGCCCCACCCTCCCAGAGTCCACCAGTGATTGTGGGAGATTTTATTCCGCTTTTTGAGTATTTATTCAGCGTGATATTATTAACTATATTGTACCTGATTATTTTAAATGTTATGTGATCTTTTGAGAACAAGCTTTATTGCTGTTTAAGCCTTAAATAAAAACCCACTTCAACAAATGTGAAATGAAAAAGAAACTGAATTTTATTATCGTTTTTCTGGTTTAAAAGCCATATTGTTTAGCCATTTTTTATAGTTTTGCCAGTATATCTGTGAAATTAGCATTAAATTTGAAATGGTATTAAAATTGGTCTTAATTAACTTGGAAAAACCTGGGGCTACCCTACTGATGTCCTAATTGCAATTATAATAAAAATAATACAGGAACTGCATCTACTGAGACTGTACTGGTTGTATGTAGGTGAGCATGCAGCAGCATGACCATCTGAGGATGGCTCTAGATGGTTAAACTTTGCATGAACCGTCATCAAATGATAAAGAACATGTTAACCACAAAATTTGCTTCTGCTTTTTTTGTCCATAGGTAAAAGCAGAGAGGCTGTGTTGAGTCACTGGTCACATGTCACAATTCCATCAGTCATGGTGTCCGCAGCCTTCATCCTGTGGGGTGTAACTGAAGGTGAGCCCCTTGAATTTTAAAGAGTGCTTTGAAAGATGACAGATTTTTATTACTTGTGTCTTGTGAGTTTTACAATTTAAAAAGTTGTTATGGACAACAGTAGTAGTAAATTAAGTGGATTTATGAAGGTTATTGGCTAAAGATCTAGGTAAGATCAGGAATTTCAATAGTAAATGTTTTTACAGTATGTGTGAGTAATGTCTGCATAAATAAGAAAAAAAATGTTGAAGGTGCTGTGTATGAAAGTCCCTGATTAACAGCTGTAGAAGAATGTTAATCGAGAACAACAAAAGTTCCTTTAACTTGGTTTTATGTAATTGTAAGATGGGACAGCCCATACAGAGCACCTCCTGCTGGTGAACCAATTAACAGGCTAGCAGAAGTACTTTGCACTTTTTTTCTGATTGGCTGACAGGACATCCATCAAATCCTTTAACAATTAATGTAACTTCTTATATTTGGTAAGCATCCCAAAAAGGATTATTTACATTGGCAATGTAAATATTTTGTGTAGATTTATGCAGTTTGTAGTTATTACTACATATTTACAATGACCATCTGTGTTTCTTGTTCACCTGAAAGTATAGAGAGAGCAGTAGAAACCTGATCAAATAAACAAAAGATTTACAACAAGGAACTACATCCTGGTGACAAATTATGCAATTTCAAATGTAAGCAGTCAGTCATGTCACCATTAGTGCAAGATCCACTGGGAAGTTCAGCAAAGCAAGTTGTGATAGGAAAATTGTGATACAATCCGCAGAATCTAAATACTGCCAGATGTTCCTTCAATGTTATCTTGTGTGACTGGTGTTTCTCAGGATCCGCAGGAGAGGCTTTTATTTGTACTGTCATCAGTCTGCTGAGTATCCTACTTTTATTTAATATGGCTCCATATGTGGATTCCAGAGGTATGTTTCCCTATTTTCATATTATTCCTTCTGTTTCCAATAGGGCTGTCACTATCAATTATATCAATAATTGAGTAATCTACCGACTAATCCGATGATTTGTTGAGCAATTATTTATATATAATATTATACAATGTAATATAATACAATATAATATAAACACTGCAATTGGCGCAAGGCAGAACCCATCCAAGCGTTGCAGGGTACATACTCAGTCACACATGGGGTCAATTTAAGCACCCTAGCTTACTTAAGTTGCTTGTTTTTGTAAAGTGAAAAAAAAATCACCAAAAAACCACCACACACACACACACACACACACACACACTCTCATGTGGAACATGCAAACTCTACACAAACCAAGGGGCGGTGTGCAAAAATAGTGCTACTAGGACAAAGACATCAGCCATACGTTCTGTTACATTGATAAAAAGTATGTCCACCTCCGATTGTTATGCACCTGATTATTTAACTGTTTAAAACACAGCGTAGCATAACTTGTAGGTACAGATGCTAGTTTGGTGATGTTTATATAGCCCAGGGGTCGGCAACCTTAGGCACCGTTTATATTATATTGTATTATATTACACTGAGGAATTTCTGGTGGCACGCTGACGGACTTTTCGTGACGTCACATGCCGCGATGCGGGAGCAACACGATGGAGTGCAAGTGTCAGTACACGATCCGTGCCGCCTGCCCGATCCGATCTGCGCATGGGGGTTAGGGTTAGGAGCGCTCCCCC
>JAODJW010003518.1:0-10996 GCA_026777045.1 Hyperopisus bebe | reverse complement strand
AAGTGCGGATCATTAATCGTACATGCAAATTCAGGAAAAATAAATTGTGTAAGAAGTGATTTATTAAAGATGGTGTGGAATTTGCACAGATCATATATTTGATGTGCACTTTGTGAAGCCTCCTTATTTATGTCAAGGTTCCGTGCTTTATTAATATTTGTAAAATGTTGCAGTAAAAATTACTTAAACTCAAAATTAAAGCATGTGCAATCAATAGCCTAGATAATGGATACATTAATATACAATTCTAATTCAGAAATAATCAAAACCAAGATGTTATAGAAAAAAAAGTGATTCCTCTTACCAGTTTATCGTGCATTTTTTTGTTCCTAGACCACACATGTATTTGTTTCATCTTCTAAAAAGGACAAACAAATAGCCCACTACCATGTTAAAGTTAGCCTGTTATTGTGATTAACAATTAATTTGTTTAATCAATTCACACCACTGCTATCTATCCATACATCCATCCATCTATGCATCCATTCATTTTCTGTACTTGCTTGTCCTATTCAGTCACGGGGGTCCGGAGGCTATCCTGCTTTTATCCTAACCCTATCCTGGAAGTTATGGGCACAAGGCAGGGAATAACCCAGGAAAGGTTTCCAACCCATCACAAGCTTCAGATATATTTACAATTAACAATAGCAGAACATGTGTTTGTGCTTATATAGACATAAATATTGATATATTTATATAATACACATGTATGATTGGTGCTGTGAGAATTTCCCACTTTTTGGTCGTCCAAAGTTACCCATCCGTCATCTCTGGCCAGGATTCTCAGACCTTCCTTTCCTCTAGTCACAAAGACGTTGGAAGAAAAAAAAAGTCATACTGCCCTCTATGTTTGTCCTATAAGGTGTTGCATGTATTTTTCCTCTCTATATACACCGATCAGTCATAATATGAAAAGCACTGTCAGGTGTACTGAATAACATTAATTATCACATTACAATGGCACCAGGTATATTAGGCGATTGAACAGTCAGTTCATGAAGTTGACGTGTTGGAAACAGGAAAAATGGGCAACCGTACGGATCAGAGCTACTTCAACAAGGGCCAAATTGTAATGGCTAAATGACTGGGTGAGAGCATCTCTGAAACAGCAGGTCCTGTGGGAGGTTCCCAGTATGCAGTGGTCAGTACCACGTAAGCGGAGTGGAGCGATGGGAATTTCTATTCATTGTTCTCGGAGCAGTACGCTTCCCTCACTCCCACTCTGGTGAACTTTCATCCCGCTCCGATGAAAACACTCACTGCTCGCTCCAAAACAGAAAACAATCTTGGGTCCAAGCATTCATGTGGATGTTACTTTGACACATACCACATACCTCAACATTGCTGCACCTAATTATGGCAACAGTATTCCCCTGATGGCAGTGGCTTCTTTCAGCCAGATGTGCCCTGCCACACTGCAAAAATGTTCAGGAATGGTTTGAGGAACATGAAAAAGAGTTCAAGGCATTGACTAGGCCTCAAAAGCTAAAACCCTGGGTTCCTTGAAATCAGAGCTAGATAAGATTTTAACAACTCTGAGCTATTAGTTAAGTTCTCCCCAAACGAGCTTGATGGGCCAAATGGCCTCCTCTCGTTTGTAAATTTCTTATGTTATGTTCTTATAACCTCAGATCTCATTTCAAACAAGCATTTGTGGGACGTGCTGGAGAAACAAATCCAATTCATGGAGGCACAACTTACAGTACGAACCGCCCCAGCACCAGACATCCAGGGGACTTTTTTTAGTTGAATTACAGTAAAATACAGTGAATACAAAAACTGTTAAACCCTTTTTTAACAGTCAGTTATTTTTTTGTCACAGTAATTTTGCAGTACTGCAGCATCATTCATGGAACATTAATGTAAATTTACAGTTCTTTATCGGCAGCTTTTTTGGCAATTATTTACTGTCAGTTTTACAATGATTTGGTACAGTGTCCATTCGTGTAATTTTTGACCTTCCGGTTTTACAAAATTTCCATTTTGTGCAGATCTTCAATTGCTACCAAGGGACAAAAGAAAGCAAAACTCTTTATTTTCTTAAATAGATCCCGTAAGCCAGGGAATGGCATTCAAGTCAGCGGTTGATGTTTCCCTTCATGTTGTGTTTGTTTCCTGCTTACTTTTTTCAGGAAGCTTCACCACATTCTGTCCCGACACACTGAGCAGTTTGAAACTGGGACGGCTTTTCTTCAACATAATCCATGTAAACTGATTATTTTGAGTTGCTAACCCAGGCATAGGATATGTAGAGGTTATGATTCATTGTGCCCAGTAAAGCAGGAGAACAGATGGAGTCATCAGCTGTTTTAATCAATATGGTGATCTGGCACTTTAAGAACCAGAGCAGGATATTAATTACTTTGGCAGAAACTCAACATTGTCTTTGTGCCTGTCACCGTGACCTGTTCCCCTCACAAAATACTTCTGCCTTTCATCTACTTCCCATCAAACTTTCCCCCTTTAAATAATACCACACACACACACACACAAATGGTAGTTCGCAGTGTCTATTTAAGCCAATACATAGTGCCTTCCACAATTGTTGGCACTTCTTGTGAAGAACTGTAAAAATGGTTAGAGAAAAATAAAGCAGCTTTATCTCACACTGGAAAAAATTAAAAAATCCAATCTTTCATTGAAATAAATTTAATCAAAGAAAATGAAATCTGTCATCATGAAATAATTCTTTTCAACAAAAACACATGCCACAATTATTGGCACCCCTAAAAATTATACCGAACACAATGTAACTGAAGCATGTTTCCCATGTAGATTGTAATCTTTGAGTTGATTGGAGTGTGTTGGAACATTCAAGCTGTAATCCACGACTTCCTGATTAACTGGGGTACAAACATGAGGAGACACAGAGGCCGAATTGCTTTAGTCACCCATCAACATGGGAAAGGTAAGAGAACACACAGACCAAATGAGGGAGAAGTGTGCTGACCTTCATAAGTCAGGGAATGGGTATTGAAAATATCTACTTGCCTGAAAATGTCCATTTTGACTGTTGGGGCAATAATAAAAAGAACTGTACATCAACTGGAACTGTTACAAACCTGCATGAAAGTGAACCCAAGTTTATTTTCTCCCCTGTACAGTGAAGAGGATCAAAAGAGAGGCAAATAAATCCCCAAGGATCACTGTTGGTGAATTACAAGGCCAAGTAAAATCTTGGGGTTACCGCATCTTTGAAAACACTCAGATGAGTGTTGAAATCAGATGCCCCCTTCATGTTAACAGATTATTTGGAAAATTTGCCAAAAAAAAAAAAAAAAAAAAAAAAAAAAAGAAGCTTTTTCTGACAGTTAAACACAAACATAACCACCTGGAGATGCTGCTACTTTGACTGGAACCATGTTCTATGGTCTGATGGAACAAAAATAGAGCTTTTTGGCAATAGACATAAGGTAGGCTTGGCGTAAAAAGAAGGATGGTTATAATGAAATGAACCTTATCCCAGCTATAAAATATGGTGATGTTGTGGGGCTGTTTTTCCTCCAAAGGCCCTGGAAATCTCGTTAGAGTACATGGCATTATGGACTCCATGAAATACCAGGACATTTTAAATCAAAATCTGCCAGGAAACTAAAACTGGGCCATCACTGGATCTTCCAGCCGGACAGTGATCCTAAACACATGTCCAAATCAACACAAAAATGGTTAGCTGACCACAGAATGAAGCTTCTGCCATGGCCATCTCAGTTCCCTGACCTGAACCCCACTGAAAACCTGTGGGCTGAGCTGAGGAGGAGAGTGCACTAGAGAGGGCCTAGGACCCTGGGTGATTTGGTGATTTGGTTGAGAGATTCTGTAAGGAGGAATGGTCTCAGATGCCCTGCTCTGTATTCTCCAACCTTATAAAATGTTATAGGAGAAGACTCAGTGCTGTTATACTGGCAAAGGGAGGCTGTGCAAAGTATTAAATGCAGGGGTGCCAATAATCGTGGCACGTGTTTTTGCTGAAGATAATTATTTCTTGAAAAGGATTTGTCTTTCTTTGATTAAATTTATTTCAATAAAAAGTTGGATTTTTCTCATGTTTTCAGTGTGACATGAAGCTGCTTCACCAAAAGGTGGATTTTTTCTAACCCTTTTTACAAATCTTTACAAGGGGTGCTAATAATTGTGGAGGACACTGTAGGTACTGATGATTATTGTTATCAGACACAGGTAGAGTGGAATGTCACTCCGAAGTTCTAACACTTCAGTAATCAAACCGCATGAAATGTCTAAGTTTGTGCTGAGTAAAAGCATATGTAGCTTTGAGATAAATGTTTTTGGATAGATAGAATATATAAAAATGTCAAGGCATGTCAGACTACCACAAAAGGGGTTGACAGGCCTCAGACCCCAGAGGGTTAAGTGTAGCCTGCATCTGTCCCTTGTTGAAGCCCTTGTTAAGTATATTTATGTGCCTACCCTGAGTCTGTTCCCTAGTTGGTCATTGTGTGTTTGCTGCTGTGTTGTGGTTGTTTCTGTGTTGGACCCTGCCTTACTTTTTGCCATTTACCTACTTCATTTTTGATCTCTTGTAGTTATTTTTGTTTCTTGTTTGTTTGAGCTACAATATGGATCGTTTGTCTTTCACCATGCCATTCCATAACATAAGATGCTATTGGTGAGTTGTGAGAAATCTACATCTGGAAAATGTCCTGGAATGTACAAAATTTTGTCCGTCCATCCATCCATCCATCCATCCATTTTCTGAAACCATTTGTCCAGTTCAGGGCTGTGGGGGGTCCAGAGCCTGAAAGGTTCTGAGATGCAATTTCTTCAAGCGCCCGTAATACTGTAGGCAACCTATCCATAACATTACAACATGCTATGTGTCTACAGGCCCAATGTGTATCACTAAGCTGTGGAAGCTCCCTTGGCGCAGCATCAAACATCAACTACACAATTACTATTACCTCCTGTGTGCCATGCCCCCTCATTTATCTCATGTGGAATCCTCCTGGTTACCAGCTGTCTCTAGTCTTGTTTAATTGATTCAGTGTATTTAAGTGCTTCCCTGTGAATCTTTCCCCAGACTGGTCATTAATGTCGTACCTTCCCAGTGCTTTGTGTTCCTGAGTGTGTTTACCCCTTTAATAAATCCTATGTTTTGCCCGATACCTGGGACTCCTGCACCTGTTTTCCTGCCCTGTGCACCAGAGTCACGACAGTCTAAAACCACACTGCATATTTTTGATGAGTTTGAAATTTGAAATGTTAACCTCAGTGGCTATAATAGGTCTAAAATACTTTATACTCACAGTACACCTACTCCTCACTAACAACTTCCATACTGAGTCCCATTAAATCAAACATATTTATTAGAATGAATGTAAATATTTGACTTAGCAATGTCTCTTACATGCACTGTTTTGCAAAATGGCTTTTTGTTGTGATTTGTGCTTTTTATTCAGATGCAACATAGCATGCAGTACTAATTTACAAACCGTGTGGCCCAGCTCGACTGGAGATAACATGTGATGGTTCAGACACAGTAATTTCTCTTTCACTGTCCAAGCTCTGCACATTGTCTGGTCCCTTGCGCTCTCCCTCTTGCACCTCATCTGTGAGATGCTCTACCTCTATCATCTCTTCTTCTCCTGCCACTCCCTCATGTCCCTGATCACCTTTGCCCTCCATGTTGTGAGTGACACTTTTCTGTTGCTTCTTTTCATCTTATTCCACTTCATCATGCCCCTGATCTTCTCTGCATTCCACCTTGTCACTCCCCAGATGCTCAGACTCTGTTTCTCTCACCTTACACTTTGGTGAGAAAACACTTGACATGTCACCCTTCATTTTTTGTAACATTCACAATAACAGATTCACAGTACTGCTTATCGGTTTGGTACTTTGATTGTATAATCAACATTGCTGAATACAACATTGCTGTTTTCACGATGTGTGCGGGGCATGGAGTGGAGACAGAGGAGCAGGAGTCTAGGGATCGGGGAACACAGGGTTTAATCCAAAGGTAGAGACAAGCAGGGCAACGGAACAGGCAACAACCGCAAGATGACGTTAATGACTGGACTGGGGAAAACCTAGCGTGGGTAACGTTAGCTAACGCTAAATACAATACCGAGAAACAGTTGGTTAACACGGGCATTCCACACAAGGTAGCGAGGGGGACGTGGCACACAGGAGGATCGGACAAGCAGGGCATGACAGCTGTATTCAAACTGTAGTTTGAACTACAATACTCATGTAAAATGCCTGGGAATAAGTGGGTGAAATATGACAAACAGTGGGAGAAAGAAAGTGGATTAAATTATTGGATCCGGCTGCAGGTGTGGATGACGAACTGACTACCACCGTGCGCGCTGTCTTTGTGTTTATTAGCTTAATTAGCTGAAATTAGGTACATGCCTATGCTGACAAAAAACCGAACTGATCTGAAAACAACATAATTTCTGTTTGCCTGGGCAAACAGTTTTTACCTGCAAAGCACAATTTTAAACCGATAAACTGAGCCGTAAGAGAGCGCATGCTAGCATGCAGGAGAGAGCGTTAGCTAAATGTATCACTTAATCAGTAATGAAGCTGTTAAAACAACTGTGAAGTATGACTTTTATGTCAGGTCAGGTTGCGGAGCATGTGCTGATGCAGCGTGTTGCCACACCTACCACATGGCGAAGCTCCATGGGATCTCGGCCTGTCCTTCCTGAAGACACCCTGACTAACCTGGCTTGCTGATTAGCTCCACCCTTGTGGTTCGCAGGTGTAACTATGGCTGGCAGGGGCCACTGTGTGACGAGTGCCTCCTACACCCAGGCTGTGTCCATGGGACCTGCGTCATGCCCTGGCAGTGCAGCTGTGAGGTGAACTGGGGAGGACTTCTCTGCAACAAAGGCAAACCCCCCCCTGCAGCATGATGACCGTGATGCTAGTAGCTGCTACATGGATGCTACACGTGAGATGGGTCCTATATTTTGTTAATATTTGTGTCCACATCTGAACTACAGTGGCACCCACCAGCCATGGGTTAATGGTGGGACGTGCATGAACACAAAGCCTGATGAGTACAGATGAGCCACCTCCCTCCCTTCCTTCCTCTCTCCTCCAGCCGAACACACCTGAGTGTCCAACCCCTGTACTAACAGGGTCACCTCCCATGAAGTGTCCACCAGCTTTCAGTGCTTGTGCCCAACTGGCTGGTCTGGGCCCACCTGTGCCAAAGGCGAGCCCCTGGGGGGCGCTGTGGTGCCGTGGCTGTGATAAGCATACACAGTGAAACAGCACCGTACTGTGTGCATCCTCTTGCCTCCTCATCTTATGCTGACGTCGTCCTCTGCTGCACTGTGATGGCAGGGTTTCGCAAGTGTCCAACCTGCCCCAAGTAGAGTAATGCGGAGGTAGCTGTGTTACAGGATCCAGTGTTGAATCTGAATCATGTGGTGCTGATGGTAGCTGGAGAGTAGAGGCTATATGTGTGCGTGCCAGTAATGGCCTCCTATCCTCCCCTTCAGGTATGGACGAGTGCTCCTCTGGCCACTGCTCCAACGGCGGGATGTGCATTGACCAAATAACGGCTCCGAGTGCGACAGTGGGTGGGGCTCACCTGCCAGATTGGTGAGTACAGAAGACAGGGTGGGGGGCAGTTGGCGGGGCTCACCTGCCAGATCAGTGAGTTCATGTGGCCACCTCGGGCAGAAGCGGTGCTGTAAGTGGCATGCAGTGGTGACAACGGCAAGGGGGTGGGATGGGATGAGAGGGCGGGCACATAAGTCCGTGTTGTAGGTATAGCCAGCAGCGTGGGTGGGGCCAGCTGGCAGCCCCAAGCGAGATGGCAGGGTGGGGTAGTGAGGTCACACGAGGTACTGACTGATGCCATAGTTGCGTCCGACGTTTTTTCACCCTGGTTTGACCCCCCCCGATCGGTGGCCTGCGTATTTTTGCTGTGGTCTGCCTGTGCCCTCTGATCTGTGGTCTGTATGTTTTCACCCTGGTTTGCCAACCCCTCCCTGCCCAATATGTGGCCTGCATGTTTTAGTCTCAGTTTGAGTCCACCTGTCCCCCTGATCCATGGCCTGTTTTTGCCCCATGTGACTCCCTCCCCCTCGTAGGTAAAACCCAGTGTAATGCCACCCGCGGCTACAACCATGAAAACGCTTTATGCTGTGCCTACCCCCTGGAGGGCTAAAGGTCATGTCCACCAGGGGGGAGTGCAAGAAAACCATCTTGGTCTGGTCCTTTGTTTCCAGGCTCACTTGTTTTATATGAGGCTGTGACCTGAAATGATGTACGATCACTGTCTCCACAGCAATTGAGTTGCTAATTTTTTAATACTGCTGCAATATTCCTGTATTCTAACCACTGCTCCGTATCGTACTGGTACTTCACTTTGCTACATACCACTTTACTAGCCCATGTTACTGTAAATGTTGCATTGTTCATTGGTAATAATCTCACACTAGTTAGTATTTCGTAATTATGCTGCATGACACTGGAAAATATCAATTTCTGCAATAAGTATTGCAGTATTTATTAAAAAAAAAAGTTATAAAGAAATTTCCCACAAACGTTTATTCATGAGTGATTTAACAAGCAAGGATGAAAATGATGAGGAATGGCCTGAAGATCGCATGCAGAGCTCATGTAAAAGTAGCGGCGGTGAACTTTAAACTAATGTTAAACATGCTAGATAATCCTGAAAAGGATCGTCATTAAAATTGCACAGCTTGCTAAGTTTTGTTTACAAAAGCAATATAAATGTTCTAGCGAAACTTAAACATCACGCTCTCCGTAAATTTTATAACCAAGATTCATAAATACCGGAGCTGTATTGAAAAATATTGTTTCTTATGAAGGTAGGCAAGTCAGAGTTTCAAGTTGTAATTTGAAAAGATGCTGCTTTCTTCGAAAATTACTGCCATTAAATTTTGAAGATGAGCTGTGCACAAAGAGGTACAACAGTGATCGCAATGAACTCCTCGCATAGGCGCACATACGGCGCATGGGATGAACCCAGAAAACATGTGGCAGCCATGATGCATAGACGTATGTGTTGTGAGCGCAAAGTATAAATCAGACCTTGCTGCCTTCCAGACCGTACTGCAGGATTCCAGCCAATCAGTTGCAGCGGCATGTAGTGAGATATTTTTGCCAATAAATTTTCGCCAGCAGATACCAAGTGACGTTATTTCTTGTCCAGAAGAGGGCCCTCCCATCTGCTGTATGTGTCCAGGTTTTGGGGCTCCTGGGAGACATCATTGTCCCCTTTTAGCCTGAATCTCAGATGACATGTCAGATGTCAACATAGCCCACACTAGCAGAGTTGCAATGGATTCCAGCCGTCAGCAACTTCCAGCATCCTGACTCACAGCTCGGATGTCATGAATGCACTCTGCTTGTATTTTCTGAGGGCGGGGCAGGCTATAACAACATTTTGTTTTCCATTTTCCCCCACATACACGACCATTTGTAACCCCCACCCCTGGTAAGTAAAGCTCTCGGTACAGTGGCTTCCCTGACCACACTCCCCATAGTAGCATTTCCTTTTGGTGGGATGGTGATACCCACCCCAAGCTGCCTGATGTTTCTGAATCAAATTTAAATCATCCAGTTTGGGAAGTAAACTTTATTCACTTGGGGTCTCTGATAGCCTTCCAGCATCTTTATCTTGAGAGTATTAAAATCATTGATCTTTTGGTAGTCTATATTTGTTTATTTTTATAAGGAAACATGTGCTCCCTGTCTTGCTGTATGGGTATGAGACATGGATACTATCCAGTGAGCTGAGTCTAATACTTGACTCCTTTGGTACTCTTCGGAGAATCCTTTGATACCGCTGGTTTGAATGAGCATTTGCTAGATGAATCCCGAATGAGGCATATTCCCTGCATTGTGAAGGAGCGTCAGTTATGGCACTATGGCCATGTGACGCGTTTCCCTGAGGGTGATCCGGCTCACAGGATCCTCATTGCTGAAGACCTGAGCGGCTGGACCAGGCTGAGGGGACGCCCACGTAACACCTGGCTGGGGCAGATGGATGGCCATTTCCAGAGTGTGGGACTGGACCGTGTGTCTGCCTGGGGGGTCGTCAGCCAGGATCCCGAGGAGTTTCACCGTCTGTAGTTTTCCATACAGTTTATTCCAACCATGGCACCTACCAACCCCCTTAGTGGGCTAGGCCAGCAGCTCCCCCACTCAGGAACCTAGTAGACAAATCCAAAGCCTCCCACACAGCCACAGGTCAGCAAAAAAAGAATAGATCCCACCAGTATCTATTTCAGTGGCAGCTGTAGACCAAATTAGGACCGCAGCATTACGTTTGTCCTCTGGGGGGCTTCCAGGAGCTGCACAGCAAAGTGCATCATAACTCTCCTAACCCTTTTCTGCATGTGCTACCCATCATCCAAGGCCAACCACTGATAACCAAATCCACCCCCAACATTAAAATGCATCTTATTTCAATGGGGACTTGTTTCATAAGCCTCCAAGAATGCTTCTCTGACTCAAAACCAACATAAATGCAAAAGCAAGAATTTTCTGCTTAGTTCACAAGAAAATAGTTTCCCATAGTGTTCTAGAACAATCAGTGGTGCACTGACAGAAACACAGCTGTAAGTTAAACAGAGAAAAGGCTGTAAGGTCCATGTTGGTCAGAGTCTTTCTCCTGATGGTGAGTAAATCTGGGGTGGCTGTTATGGGCCTCATAGGATGGGGCAAAATGGGTCACCTATGAACAGATAGATAGACAGACAGACCGACCAATCGATCCATCCATCCATCCATCGAAATTTCGCTTATATATATATATAAAATATTTTATATATACAGTACAGGCCAAACGTTTGGACACACCTTCTCATTCAATGTGTTTTCTTTATTTTCATGACCAATTGGTAGATTCTCACTGAAGGCATCAAAACTATGAATGAACACATGTGGAGTTATATACTTAACAAAAAAAGGTAAAATAACTGAAAACATGTTTTATATTCTAGTTTCTTCAAAATAGCCACCCTTTGCTCTGATTACTGCTTTGCACACT
>JAODJW010003517.1:0-11008 GCA_026777045.1 Hyperopisus bebe | reverse complement strand
TAATTAAATTAAGTAATATGCAGTATTGTGGAAGGAGACTCGAATAGCACTGAGCAGCTCCTTAAGTGGCAGGCTTCTGCATCCATGATGTGGAAAGGAGAGATTCAGAAGGTCTTTCCTTCCAATAGCTGTCAGACTCTACAACAAAGTCCTTGCAGCTGACCCCACACATAGACTAACAAAACACACACATAATCACTTTATTAATCCCAGTGGGAAAATTGTCTTTTACACCTCCCTCAACTTACTCTTTGTAAGCAAGCTCTCCATGAAGGGCAGCCACCCATGGTGGGGCCCAGGGAGCTGGGGGTTAAGGGCCTTGCTCAAGGACCCACAGATATGCTGAGGCTGAGTTTGAACCGGCGACCCTGTGATTACAAGCACACAGGCTTAGCCCACTGTGTATTCCACAGTGTTATACATATATTTATATATGTCCACTCTGTACATATATAACTATATATATGTTTTTATCCAATTATTTTTAATTTTTGCTGCTCTATTCTTGTACTGTCCACTTTCTGCCGTGATTATGCAAATTTCCCACTTGTGGGATGTGGGATTAATAAAGGATTATCTTATCTTTTTCATATATATATATATATATGTAAAATATTTGTCACTAGTTAAATGGATTTAGCTGTGGAGCGTAAAGCACAGAGAAGCCTCGCCGACCCAACGTCTGAACCAAGATCTGAGCACAGAAGCTGACTAGCATCGGTTCCATGAGGGGGGGGCAGGCTGATCTGATGGGACTTGAAGAACTGCCCCTCAAGGGTGGGGCTGAATATCAGGGAGGGGGCAGTGAAAGTCCCAGAGAGCCGGTGACCATTCAGTGTGAGTTTCCTGCCTTGTGAGTTGGGTCTCGCCTGAAGCCTCTGAGGGTGACAGAGCTTATAGCAGATCTGCATTCACATCCTTCCCATGAAGATTCAGCATAGATTTTCTCTCCATCTCCTTTGATGTCATTAATAAAACAAGGATTTAGGTTTTATTTTTTTTGTGTTTAATGTTTGTGCTTTTTAAAATCATTTATCATGTCCATCTGATGAGTTATTAATGATCTTAAGTGGCTCATCAAAATAAAACATGAAGTAATCTTTCCTGCATCCATGTCTAACAGCAGGATGGGCTGAGTAAGTAAGTGGGTGAGTGTAACCTGTGACTGTGTGTGACTGGGGGGGGGGGGGTGTCCCTGTCATGCTCTGCTACCTATTCTGAAGCCCCCTGGAAGCTACATAGGGAAGACCCCCCCGATACCCTTAAAGACTGTCACACACTTGCCATGAAGATGTTTCAATCCTACTGTCTTGCCTTTGTTGGCTCCAAACCAGAGTTACGAACCACCTGTTTTCAGAAAAACATCCATGCAGATAATGACACCTGTGTGACTCATCGTAGGGGAATAAAATAACTCCACATACCCTCCAAGTGACACTGAATTTGTGGTGTTTTCAAATGCGGCCCTCACACGCACAGACAGTCACGCACAGACAGCCACACGCATGGACAGTCACACACAGACAGTCACACGCATGGACAGTCACGCACAGACAGTCACACGAACAGACAGCTACGCACAGACAGCTACGCACAGACAGCTCAATCGATTTATTGAGTATCATGCAATGCCTGTCTTAGTTTAGAAATACACACAAGAAAGAAATATATGACTATGAAAACTTACCTGATAGCAGGGGCGTCGTAAGGGGGAGGAAAGCTAGGACGATTCCAAGGGCCCCTGAGTGGCAGGGGCCCTAAAAAATCGGGAAAATAACTGGATTGGTCTTGCCTGAGGGACCTAATATGATATGCTTTCATGGGGCCCAAAATCTCTAGCAACGCCCCTGCCTGATAGTAATTAATTGTATGAGATAAAGGTAAAGAATGAGGCACATTATATTAAAAACTACACACCTCCCACCTTCTGGGTTTGGAGGCTGCAGACCAGAGAGTACATCCCTGTTCCCAAGGCAAATTAGGATGGCTTTTTGGACACTTTGCCATGGAATATAAATAAAAATATAAAACATCAAGAAGTTTTTTGTTTGTTTGTTTTTAATATAGAAAGTAAAGGCCTATACAAATAATCCTGGCCCATAAATCATAAAATATAATAAAATAAACTTGGAGACAGGGTTATATGAAGAAGAAATGGTTGTAAGAAAGTCAAGTTCAGACACCTGAAATAAATCAAGAATGGGAGGCTCTTGACAGGAATATACAGTGTAAAATATCTGGCTATACATTTACAGCAAATTACTGCATTATTTTCACAGCAATTTGCTGCATCATCACGAAAACAAATTACAATCAGATGACACCTGTATCCTGACATCACGGTCAACGAGATAATTATCCGGTCTGCAGTGTTTAAACCCAGAACCCCCAGCCCCCCTGCTATTTCTCAGCATGTTTTGTCTGCATAAACTAACAAGGATTTTGTTCGTTTAATCATGCAGAAAATTGTACAGTTTTTAATATAATGTGCATCATTCTTTACCTTCATCTCATTGCCTAGAAGCACAATTCATAATTAACATAATCTAATGTGATGGTTCCATGTTACAGCTTTGAATTTACATGGATGTCCTGTATTTTTACATATGGACTGTAACAGCAGCACAGCACAGTAGGCAGTAATTTGTTGTTGGATCAGTTTAGCCTCCATTCTATCACACCCAGCCTGGTCATGCTCGCCCCTCCCCCACTCGAATTCCTGCACACCTGAGCCGGATGGACCTGTTAGAGCGGTTTGTCTGTATCAGCACTTTGGGTCACCTCTTCATAACGTTTGACATTCCTCTGCTATGTAGAACATTCAGTTCCAGTTTTCCAGTCCTGCATCACATACCTTTTTACTGGGTCTTTCACTGTCTACATTTTGGTTTGCTTTGCCGTCACTGGGGATGTGACAGTCTATCCAGCAGAAACACAGTGTCAGGTGATAGTTATGTGTCGGGTCTCTCTGGAAGTGGGAGATGATTAAATAAATACCTATTTGCTTGTTCACTCCCTGTCTTGTATATTATGTGGAACTGGTATACAGACAAGGTTAGACCCAGTGCTCAATTGTTACAGAGGCTGAGGGCAAAACAGCTTTGGACTAAAAAGACACATTAATGGGTTATGATCTGTGTAGACTGTGAGAAGCTGTCTGTACATGTATTTACATGTGAAAATAGAAGCATTTTGCTCGCTATGGCAGCACATATACTGTGCTAAAAGTGGAACGAAAGAGAGAAGATTAGCATGGCCCCCATAGGGACCCCAGTAGGTCCCCGCTTGCCATGAGGGCCCCTGACATTCATCGCGGATGGTCTGCTTTGTCACTCTGAAGCTGACTTGTCAAACAGGCAGGGGTTATGGGCCCCACATACCCCAGTGCCGTTGCCCTTTTAAGACGTCAGCCTGGGGGTGAAACACTGGGCTCCAGATCAAGAGCTTGTGGGTCCGAATCCAGCTCCAGCCGGAACCTCTGAAAAGAACTGCAAAAATAACTTATTTAGCTTTTAATTGGGAAAGTCTTACATATCCCTTACTTCAGCTAAACTTATGTATGTACACAACATAAGAAACACCAATCATAAAAATGCAATTAACTGTAAAAAGCATTTAATTAATGTGGCTCCTTGTGTTCAGCTCTCCAAATTACTTACTTTCCGCCTTTTCACAGAAGAATTTTTTTTTTAACCTTTTGTGACCGAATTCCTGCTTCTGTGGCTGCCCACACAGCTTGCAGGTGTAGTGCTGATGGGTGACAGGAAGTGGGATGGGGAGACCCTGTGTCCTGGCCAAGGCTTTAGCTGCCTTCCACTCGATGCTCCGGCTCCAAATCTTTAACCTGGGCAGGTTGGTGGGGCGTCTACCTGCAAGGGTGGATGCGGGTGTCTGTGGGACAGTAAAGGGAGTCTGCGGTGTCGGTGGAGGCCTATGCGTGGTCAAACTAATGATCTGCATGGTCAGGTCAGGTTAGGGAGCATGTGCTGATGGGGCACATTGCCGCACCCACCACATGGGGAAACTCCTCAGGATCCCTGGCTGGCGACCCCCCAGGCAGACATACGGTCCAGTCCCACACTCCAGAAATGGCCGTCCATCTGCCACAGCCAGGTGTTATGTGGGCGTCCCCTCGGTCTGGCCTAGCTGCTTGGATCCTCAGCAATGAAGGGCCATCACTTACTGTACAGGCAAGACCAGACCCACTCGGATCTGTCCATCCATCCACTGAACTGTTCCACCCTCCTGTCACACTTTCACATGCTCTGTCCCGCCCCAAAATTACATAAAAAGAAGTGGCAACATGTTTAGAACTAACGATGTCTCTCTCCAAAACCAGTATCACCGGGTTTTCTCTGCCTTCCTGTTCAGTTCTCAAGGTAAGATGGACAGGATTTTAGCAAAATGATGTTAGTTACTTTTGTGATTTTTGTTTCCAGTGTGAAATGCTTAAGAACCAAGTAAAAATAATGTTTTTAATAATAATTAATTATTTTAAATCACTATAATCAGCCACATAAGAATGTTCCTATGCCTGAGTGTCTCAGTGTTTCTCTGTAAGCTTTGTGCAGGAATTCTTACTTAAACAGTACTTTGTTACATTAGTTACCGAATAGACCAATGTGATAATAGTAATAAACACAGGGATCTTCGTGTTACACACACCTCCTGCTCCTGTAGAACTTGCTGGACCTGTCTGACCAACCTCAGCACAGAGTACAAAATACAAACTTATCCATTTATTTTAAGAGCAATTAACCTCTAAAATAAAATTTAATTTTGCATCATACGTTTTGAATTTCCCTAACACAACATACTAAAAGCCTCAAGTTTCACTTATACACTGTAAAAAATTCCACAGGTTAAACTTACAAAAATGAACTTCCTGAATGGCTTCAAAATACGAGTTGTTTCAAACTGATATTCTGAGTACAGAGAACTTGATTTTCTCAATGCAGGTGATAACACAGCAATCCAAGGTACTAAATTTGGATTTTCTGCTCAGATCTGATTTCTTTCGTTAGCCTGATTCACATTATTTTTAAAATGTGGCAAGTATCAGATTCCAGTGTGAACTGGTGACAATCCTGAAGTGATCCACATGTGCAGAAGAACAATAAAATGCAGCATGATTTTAGTTGAGCAATAGCTAGTTCTGTATGGAGGTGTATGTGAATGTGGAATTGGAGCCAGGAGTTACACTGTAAAAACAGTTTTAACTTTCAGTTGTTTCAATGTATTATTTGGCGTGTACTTAATTTGAGTGTGTTGAAGTTATCACTGTAAAAAAATGTTCCAACTTATAAAACACTGTTACTGTGCTGACTTAGAATATCAAGTTACATTTAGCCACCTCAGCATCACCTGTGATATAAAAGTGAACAAAATGTATGGTTCCAGGTTTGAGGAAAATTATAAAACAGTGAGAATTTACTGTTAAACAGTTGTATGCAATTGGTCATGTAACTTAACTAACTTACCTACCTCTCAGCAGGGGTGTCAGTGTAAATGCAGTGCTCATTGACACAGAATATAAAGCTTGCTAGCCTGCACAAGACAATCAGTTATTTAACAGGGCTGAGGGAAAGCAAGAGCCCCCCTAGTGGCTATAGCAGTGCATTTTCCCTAGAGCAGATATAATGAGGTGGCAGCCTCAATGCTTTTAGACGTCAACTTGAGATAGAACAGATCAAATCAGTTTGCTCATTTAATATCCAAGTTTTTATCAGGCTTAATTTTTATTTACCATGTGGCCATTATACAAGGCCACATGGTCAAGACTAATAATCAAAATGGCCTCATATCATCAGATTCAGCATTCCATCCCTTTCATAAATCTCCAAGAGTCCTTGACTCAAACCCAGCATAACATCAAAAGTAAGGCAAGAGACAAGAAGAACAAGTTTCTCTTTAGACTGCAGGAACACAATTCCCCAATCTTAAAGAAGAATCAGATCTGAGCTTCCTAACTAGATGAAGCAATTACCTTTTCAATCATGTCAATTACGCATCATAACAATCTGCAAAAAACTCAACATGCTGCATCTTACATCTTTTATAATGTAATACATTCGTCTGACCACACTGGAGATTCATTTAGAGGGTTGGAGGTGTTTGAGTTTGCATGGTCCTACAGCCTGCAAAAATACAAGCAAGACCCATATATGGCACATTCAGCCTATTCCTTTAACCTTATTGGTCGCAGTAGAAATAATCCTCATTACCTTATTAAGACTGTAGCTTCTCTCACAGATATGGCTGAACCTCTGCAACCAAGTAATATTGGAAGTGAAGATTTTATGGACATCTTTAACAATAAAATTACAAACATTGGACATCAAAAATGTTTTACGACCTCCAGTCTACGTTGGAGTGTAACAGTATTAATGGGAAAGAGGAAATGAATAAAGGGACAAACAGGATATGGGGAACAAGGGAACACCAGTGGACAAAGGGATTTCTTTTGAATTTTTATATTTTATTCACACACAATGCTGACACTGAACAAGTAACCCAGCGCAGAAGACTTTGGGAGTATCCACGGTCAAAGTATCAAACAAAAATCCCCAACTACCAAGCGACCCGTGGTTAATTGCACCTAAGTGCAAAAGAAAAGGAAACCAAAAGACGAACACTCCACATGACTCCCTAACAAAATAAACAGAATCAAACACACACTCACAAACCTAAATGGCAGTCAGACTCTATGCACCAATACCATCCCACATGCAGAACATACACACAAGCTGAAGCGACAGTGGGGGAGAGCGAAGGCATAAACTCGAGCAGGGGGATCGAAAGCCAAATAGCAAATCAAACACAGCAAAGGTACAAAAAGGCAGAGGCGAGAATTAATAAAAAAAAAAAACACAATACAATGCAAAGTCAATACACAAGCAATATACAAGTCAGAAAGGGCATGCAATAACAGAATCGATGAGCAAAGCTGCCAGAATGGCTATTGAAATAATCAATGAACAGGAGTTCAAACAATAATAACTGAAACCAAACCTGCCACTTGTCCACTGGACCCATCCCCTTCAATTTCCTAAAGAATCCTTGGGAGTTCTGGCAAGACCTATAACTGCCATAAAGAATGTGTCTCTGTCCTCAGACAATGTCCCTGGCAAATTTAAAGGAGCAGTAATCAGACCACATCTGAAGGAACCGAGTTTGGACCCACAGGAGCTCAGCAATTCCATCTCTAATGTACCATTTCTGTCCAAAGTTCTGGAGAAGATAGTTACTGCAGTCATACTTGGAGACACACAACATACTGGATAAACTCCAAATGGGTTTCCGCCAGGGACATAGCACTGAAACTGCCTTAACCAAAGTCATAAAATGCATAACAATGGCAATTGATACTGAGAATGTGACTGTGCTAATGCTTCTGGACCTTAGTGCAGTGTTTGACACTGTTGACCATTTTATTCTATTACATTGCTTGAATTTGATGATGGGATGTGTGGAATGGTGTTGAATTGGTTTAAATCCTATTTGACTAATTGACATCAACATGGTGTGGCAACTGGCCCTCTGTCCAGGGTTGTTCCCTGCCTCATGCCCGTTGCTTCTGGGATAGGCTCCGGACCCCCTGTGACCCAGTAGGATAAGCAGGTTGAAAATATGGATGGATGGATGGATGGATGGTGTGGCAAATAACTGTATTCTGTGGTCAATATCACATGTCAAATATGGAGTACCACAGGGATGAGACCTTGGGCCTTTGTTTTCTCCCTAAATGCTGCCATTAGGTAACATAATGAGAAAAGATACAGTGAAACGAAAAGGAAAGTACACTGTCAGTTTTATCGTTTTGCATATAAGGACATAACACTTAACAAAAATTATCTGGACCGTACCAGGTTCTAAATTTATTTAAATCTGACTTCAGGTGTGGGGGTGGCATCATGTGGTTTGGTGGACTTAGCCTCTGTGCCTGTAGTCAGATGGTCACTGGTCTGAGCTCAGTCTCAGCACATCTGCAGGTTCTTGAGCAAGGCCCTTAGCTCCCAGCTCCAGGGTGCTGCTATGGATGGCTGCCCTTCACAACCAGCTTGCTCTCACTCACAGTGAGCAAGTTGGGGGAAGCATGAAGAAAAATTCTCCACATGAAAAAATATAAAAACAGAGTTCCACATGTTATTATTTCTTTATGTTATTTATAAGAAAAATGAAACCAAACTGAAGAAGCCGTGTGTGAAAAACTAAGTACAATTATTCAATAGCTTGCAGCATCACCTTTAGCAGCAATAACTCTAAGTGATCATTTTCTGGATGACTTTATCAGTCACTCATATCTTTGTGGAGGAATTTTGACAAACTCTTCTTTACAACATTGCATCAGGCTGAGGTCTGTACTTTGACCGTGCCATTGCAACACCTTGATTCTTTTCATTTTTAGCCATTCTGTTGTAGATTTGCCGGTGTGCATGGGATAATTGTCCTGTTGCATGACCCGGTTTTGGCCAAGCTTTACCTGTCAGATAGGTGTCCACACATTTGACTCTACAATACTTAGGTATACAGTGGAGTTCATGTTTGACTCAATGACTGCAAGGTGCCCAGGTCCAGTGGCTGAAAAACAATCCCAAATCATCACCCCTCCACCATTGTGCTTGACAGTTGGTATGAGGTGTTTGTGCTGATATGTTGTTTCCTTTTCTCCAAACGTGGTGCTGTGCATCATGACCAAACATCTCCACTTTGGTATCGTCTGTCCAAAGGACATTTTTTCAGAAGTCTTGTGGTTTGCCCAGATGCAACTTTGCAAACCTAATCCTACTTGGTATTTTTTGTACAGTGATGTTACACTGTCTTGTTAATTCTCTATAGTTTGTGGAGAAGGCATTCAAACAAGAATTTAATTGTACTTTGTACACTGTAGTTTGTACACATTACAATACTTTCTTGGCACAGATTGAATTCTGAAGCAGAAGCAACTGCTGTCATAAAATCTTGAAGAAGCTGAACACAGAGGCACACAATAGTGTTCAGAATATTTCTTCCTTTGCATCTAAAAATATTTAGTTGTGAATATCATCCAGCCATTCATTCTTAACCCTCTGGAGTCAACGGCATCGTTGACGATGCAGAGTATCTTTCTCGTGTATTTCAGTTCATAACTCGCTGAAATCCTATTATAGAAACATGAAAAAAACACTGACTAAATCCGTAATCTGTTTTCTTTTCAAAACATCAATTGTCGGAAGTATTAAAGTATTCAAATCGCATTCGCATGGTAATTTGATTAACAGCGCAACAGTGAAACGCGATCCAGATACGTCCCCATCAGCGCCATAAAAGGGGGGTTCACCTATGGGAGCTGCCATGGATGGAATAAAGTGTATGGAAGGAAAATCAGGATCCAACCTTTGCTGGTCATGGGTCTTTGTATCTTCTCCCAGCTTAACTCTCTCCCACAAAATTATTGCATCATGACCCACAGGTACTAAGCCTAATGGATCCCACCGATTGAACAGAAACCTTCTCTTCTCTTTTGGAGTTACATGCCTATAAGTAGCACTGCAGTACTAAAGGCAAGGAACCAGTCAGCATACACCAATTACCTCAGGGAACCAAAATGACCTGTCGTGCTGTGCGGGGACAGCGGACCAAGAGACGGGGAGATGGGAAACGAAGGGTTTAATCAATGGCGCACACACTTAGGAACACAACAATGGTAATGACAGCACTGGGGAAACATACTTATTACAGTGTGGTATGCTGGCGTACTTCATTATAGTATGGTATGCTGGTGTACTGCATTACAGTGTGGTATGCCAGGGGCTCATCTGCAGAGAGGACAGCCCTATAAAGGGTTAGAAACTCAAAATCATCAGCTGCTCTCTGTCATCCCTGGAAGCCATCTCCAGATCCCTCTGCCTCTCCAGAGCCCAAAACATCCTCAGAGACTCTGTCCGTCCCGCACGCCACTTGTTTGACCTGCTGCCCTCTGGTAGGTGCTACAGGTCCATCAAAACACACACCTCCAGATTCAAGGACAGTTTCTTCCCTTGGGCCATAAGATCACTGAACAACTACAAAAAATAATCTTTGTGCAATATTAGTCTTTAGTCATTACAAAAACCAGTTTAATAATACCATCCATCCATCCATTATCTGCTGCTTATCCGGGGTTTGGGTCGCGGGGGGTAGCAGCTTCAGGAGAGACACCTAGACCTCCCTCTCCCCAGCTACCTCTACCAGCTCCTCGGGGAGGACACCGAGACGTTCCCAGGCTAGTCGAGAGATATAATCTCTCCAGCGAGTCCTGGGTCTGCCCCGGGGCCTCCTCCCTGTAGGACATGCACGGAAAACCTCACTGGGTAGCCGCCCAGGAGGCACCCACACCAGATGTCCAAACCACCTCAGCTGGCTCCTTTCAACGTGAAGACGCAGCGGTTCTACTCTGAGGCCCTCCTGGATATCCGAACTTCTCACCCTATCCCTAAGGGAGAGCCCAGACACCCTGTGAAGAAACCTCATTTCGGCCGCCTGTATTCGCGATCTCATTCTTTCGGTCATTCCCCATAGTTCATGACCATAGGTGAGGGTAGGGACAAAGATGGACCAATAGATCGAGAACTTTGCTTTTCGGCTCAGTTCTTTCTTAGCCACGATGAACCGGTTAAGTGCCTAAAAAACTGTAGACGCCGCTCCGATTCGTCTATCCAGCTCCCAATCTCGCCTACCCTCACTCGTGAACAAGATCCCAAGATACGTACAGATAAGTACGTCTTCCCTGACCCGAAGAGGGTAAACCACCCGTTTCCGGCTGAGAACCATGGTCTCGGACTTGGAGGTGTTATTCTTCATCCCCGCTGTTTCGCACTCGGCTGCGAACTGCCCCAGAGCACACTGGAGGTCCCCAGCAGATGAAGCCAACAGAATGACATCGTCTGCAAAAAGCAGCGAGGCAATCCTGCGGCCACCAAACTGGACACCCTCAACACCCTGGCTGCACCTAGAAATCCTGTCCATAAATATTATAAACAGGACCGAT
>JAODJW010003516.1:0-11025 GCA_026777045.1 Hyperopisus bebe | reverse complement strand
GGGGGGGGGGGGGGGGGGGGGGGGGGGGGGCGGTCCATCACCCTCCTGCATCCCCTGCCCCATCTCTAGTTTCCGCTTCCGTCCGGCGGTTCCGTGGGCAGACTCTGGAGTCTGGGGGTTAGGTTTTGCTGAGAGTGGGGGGGTGAGGGGTTCTCTTGGATTCCCCCCCCCCCAGCGGCTGGCGTCTGGTCCGGGCACTCCTTGGCACGCACATTAATGCAGAGCAGATTGCTGGAGCACCGCAGTCCTCGTTGTTTGATCTTTCCTCCTCTTGCCATGCTTCCTGGCGAGGGCGCCCCCCCCCCCCTCCCCCGAACAGCACCCCCCCGCCATGCGGCACGGCCTGGGCCAGGCTGGCACGGCCTCAGTCCACCTGCCAGCTTTCTCCATCTTCCTCCTCCGCTGCTGGTCTCTCCCCGCTGCGTATTCCTGGAGTTCCTTAACTTAGCGAAGACTTTGGCCGCGTAACCGAACCCATATTCACAGCATAGACGTCCACGTGCTGTTAAGATGCTGAGTCTGTACGTTCAGATAAACGTACGTGTCGCGCCGCCTTTGTTCTGTGTCGGTATCAGTGTTGCTGTTTTTATTCAATTAAACTCAAGAGGTGACTCGCAGGTTAACGCTGGACTATGAGGGATGAACAGTGAGATTACTGGTGACATCCTGACAATGTTACATACCTGCAAAAATATGTACACACTCACCATGACGGTGTAATATTCATACAATATACTCTCTAACATCCGTTTGGTGTATTATTCATGCAGAAATGCAGAGTAACATCAAACATTGGAACGTTCATGTAAAAATACACGGAAACATCCTCAGTTTCGAGTTCAACGACGTACTGTTCAAGCAGAAACACACAATAATATTCCTGCAGGGTAATATTTTGTACAAAATACACACTAATATCCCAACAATGTAATATTCATGCAAAAGCACACAGCGACATCTCGAGTAGCATAATTTCCTAAAAAGGCTTAGCAGGTCAGTCCGTCTGAGTCGTATCTAAGCCTGCAGATGTGATTTACAGTGGTCTAACTGAGGTGGGTATGGGGGCAGCCTAACTGGTTCAGTTGTCATACCGCATCAATACATTTTGTGGCCCTTCGATAGGTGTGCAATAAAAGAATGAAACAAACGATGAATCTCTGGTCACCTAGTTCGTCTGAGGTGCGAGATCCCATCAGCGGAGTTATGGAGTCAATCTATTCTGTCTGAAACCACAGCCCCCCCCCCCCCCCCCCCCCCCCCCGGTCCCTGAAGCCCTAAACAAGAGCCACAGAACCATTGGTGGTGGTCTGGCAATAGATAACTCTGCATTTGGAACACGCCAGTGTTTCGGGGGAGCGGAGAAGTTTTGGGGAAAATCTCGTGACCAGCTTGTGTTTTCTGGTTCCTTCCATGCTTGGGATTATGGTGCCGGAGTTTGCGTCATGTCCCACAGCGATGACACTCGTTTGTAAAATAATCTTTAATAAGTCTGGAGCCACAGGTTATTTGTCTCTTTCCAGGAAACATTTGGATGTACAAATTCAAAAACGCAGGGGTTTTACAGAGCAAAGCCGTCGTTAAAGGTGTTCCCGTAATCTGAAACATCTGTACGAAGCATAATAATGGGCTTTCTGCTGCGATTTTCTAATGTGTGTTTGTGTCGGAATAGGAGGGAAATCCCGGGGCTAATTTGATAATAAGGCACCATTGTGATGTTTAAGCCAAATTTTCACAGTCTTCTCTTCGTTGTGGAGGGAGGACCGTATCTCTGTGAATCTTATCGTATCGAGTTTCTCCAACCACGTTAACCACGCCATTTGCGACTAATGGATTATATGAGATCGTTATCCAGTTAATTTGTTTTTTTTAAGTTTAAGATGGGGGGTTGGATAGGAGCTGGGAAAGGACCTCATCAGAAAGTGACAGGAACGAGAAGCACAGAAACTCCCCCCCCCAAACCCAGGGTCATGGGGGTATCCACGAACATGGAGGTCCGGGCTGCAGTGGGACATGATCTGCTAGCTGTCGCGAAAAATAAAATAAATAAGAATACGAGCTTGGCTTGGTTCCATTTGGTCATTTGATCGCAGAGACCTTGAGATACAAAACCACAAAGTGCTTTCAGGTGGGGGCTGGCTGGTGGGTGGAGGGCCTCAGTGAAGGAGGTGGAGGAGACGTCCGGCTTTAAACTTACGGTTTGCGTCGAAGACCCACCGACAGACTCGGAAAAGCCAGCCTGGAAAAATCGCTTATGATACGTTTCTGTTATATCGATTACGTTTCCTTGCCAATAAAGCTGACTGGAAGGAGCAAAAAATTACAGGCACTGTAATCATTTTTTGATCATTACACGGATATGCAGTAATGATTTTGACACAGAGAGAAATGAAAAGCCATAAAAATATGGTTTCTTTGGAGAGAGGGGACGTGGTAGAGTCATTATGTGTCACACGCACGCACACACACACATCACCTGCTCGGTTCCAGAGCCGTACAGCGAGCTTCCCGCTCAGGCAGCCATAACCCGGTCAAATTTCCACCCCCAAATCTGATGGCAGGCGTCCTTTAGCCCGAAGCTGTCCCTGAATAATGCCAGACCGTTATAATGCAATTTACCTTTTCGCTAGTCCACAAAAAAATGGAGGGAATACAGGGGACCAGCAGAGTGTGGCGAGTCGTCTTCGGCCTCCTGGGCAACATATGGCGGCCTCGGAATTAGTGTGCCTCTTGCCGACTGCCGTTCCGGAGACGGGCGGGCTGGCCGTGGCCCCTGAGAGCTCATTAGAGGCCCTTGCGCATAAAACGCGCTTGGAAGCCGCCGTGGGCTGGTCGGGCGAGCCGCACCGGTATCCGGGCCGCCTGCAAGATAATAAACAGAATTTGCATAAAATGTCAGCGCTTGGCATCATCCTTCAGCAAAGGGCTCGTCTTCTGCTGTGACATTTTTTTAGGCGTCTTTTAAAAAATGGTGAAATCTGGGGGGGGGGGGGGTTTAAAAAACCAGCTAATACCAGTCTTGAGAAAACATATTTAGGTTGTTCTATTATTGCTATTATTATTATTTCTTATTTGCATGCCCTTTTTCTCGCACAGTGAAGCTCCTTGCTAATTATCGCATTCACCCCTGACTGTGTCACTCCCCCGATCCGCGGGCGATAAGCGCCGCGCTTTACGCCATCCCTGCGACAGCCCACAATGCGTATTAGCTGCTCGGTAATTAGCCAGCATTGGGCATTATTCGCACCTGCTAGACTGTAATAGCGCTCTGTTACACAGTGACGCTTTCAATTAACGGGAGCCCCCTAAGCCGCCGTCGCCACCAGCCGGGGAGTGCCGCGTCGGCCCTAGCCGAAACTGTATTTGTCATGCGCCGTAAGCCAGCACAATTGCGCCGGAGTCGCACGATAATTGCCGTTTGGTGCCTCTTTACAATAAGAGAAAAAGAATTACTCTAATGGATGTCTGCCGTGTCTTTGGAGATTAAAAACACACACGTGTTTGTGCTTCCTGCCCCCACCCCCCCCGGGGATGGTAAATCACGATCTGCTCTCAGAAAGCCACGAGGCAAGTAAAGTGGGGAAGCCGCGGTGATTTTGGTGATTTAGGGAGGGTTTGAGGAGCCGCATTACTGAGCCTGACGGCTCGGGGAAGATAGGCAGACAGTGTTAAGGGGGGGGGGACGAGGCTATGACATTATGTCTGCCGGGTTACGGTGTCGGAGTCAAAGTGCGAGTCGCTATTACCGGATCAATACCTCTCAGTTGTTGCACTTATCTCCGACTTCACGGTTAGCCAGCTCTGCCAGATAGACGCGGGCAGGAAATGCCACCGGCGGAGGAGCTGCACTCTGTCTCCGTTTGTTTAAACGCTGGGAGGCTTCGTCGGATGCGCCACCCCCCCCCCCCCCCCCCCCCCCCCCCCCGCTCCTCCCATTCCCCCCACAGTGGAGAGTCAGAAGCCAGTCGAAGGCCCTCGTCCTGCCCGACGCACCGCTAATGCCGCCTTTCCCCAGCAGGGATGTTGGCCTTTTCCGTCGACGGTGCACTTTGCGTGTTGCCGCGGCGTCGGGGACGGGTGCGCTCTCGTGCTGGCTCTTTCGCAGCTCCCGCTCTCCCTACCCGGCCGCCGATTGCACGTCAGAGCGGGGGTGGGGTATGATTCCGACGTGACGTGCAGATTTGCCAGGAGGGGGGTGCTGGTGCGGGGTCCCCCCCAGCCGACTGTTACAGAGAAGCACCAGTTGGCGGAATGAAACGTTTAGCTACTTTCAGGTCCCTCATTAAACTTCTGAAGCTAGGGCTAAACCATGCTACGTATACAGCAAAAAAAAAAAAAAACGATAAATTTACTCCCTTTTTTTTTTTTTTTTTTTTAAAAAAAAAATAAAAAAAACCAACCGGCCTGATCTCTCCATATTCATATTCCTATGCAGGCGTTATCACTTAAAAGGCTTTCTAATTACAACGACAAGACAAAAACTCCTTGGATTCATTCCAGACCCGCTAAATGATAAAATAAGCACAGTCTCTCTCCTTCTTAATCTGCTCAGAGCACCTTGGAGCCTCATCTCCCAAATACATGCGAATGAATGTGAAAATGCCATTTAGAGATGCAGGTGTGACATTTGATAAGAAACTTCTGGATTAAATATGTTCTGCTAATGAGGAACCCAGCCACCCCATCAGGCCAAACTATTGGTTGGATTGTCTGGAAGCCTGATAACGTTCCACGAGCGAACATCCAAATTCATTATTAATAAACATCCCCAGTCTCTCTATCACAGGCAAAGTCTGGATTCTTCAGTAGAGTGAGGAATGTTGCTTCTCATTAGGAAAAGCTTTTGGGGATGGGGGGGTTGGTAATGAATCAGACAGGCTTATTCTTAGGTAAAAATCACACTCCAGCTGCATTCGGGTCCCCCGGCACCGCTGTGCTGTCCCTGTACATTCACTCAGGCGGAAACGACTCAAGCGTGAAAATGCGACCTTATAAGTTACAATATCATCCATATGATTAATATCCAGGCTGGTAAGTAATTACTCCCAGCGAAACTGAAAGGAGCAGTGCTTTGATTGGCCAACAGTAAGACGCATATTGAGGCCCATACATGGAGTCCATGTCAAGCCGACAGGATCAGCTAGAGCAGATGTCCCCGGGTCCTGCGTAGGCGGAGGCTCTCGAGGTGGTCAGTAATAAATCCTGTTGTCGGCCTTAATTACTGTCGACATGAAGCTGGAGGAGATGCACTAAGCATATGGCTTCACACCTTGCCCTGTGGTCCCAGAGGATGGGGGGTGGATTTTCAATTAACATGTTTATGGGCCTGTCGATTTCTGAAGGGGTAGGAGCGAGGACATTGGCGAGTGGGCTTGGGAATCGGGCCAGGGACACAGACCTCAAACGTGAGATAATATGGAGGTGCCAGTCTGGATGCTGATATCCGCCACTGAAAGTCAGTATGAAAGTACAGTCCATTGGCCTAATCATTTAAAATGAAGCATAATCTCAATATTCACAGTGATGCTCGTGGCTTCTGGATTAGACCCAGGTTTCCAGGACTGCAAAGTAGTGTCCCACATTCAAAAGCAGCTTGCTAGCAAAACCAGCTTTTGCCACACTATTAAACTTCCCCACTGTTGCTTACAGCCAACCAGAAACAGACCACGCTGGCATGGCATGCTATTGGTATATTCAGTCCAGGGCCTATCGTGGGGATCCTACGAAGTGTAAATCATGCCAGAATAGCAGCCAGTCTGTGTTACTGACACGCATACATTGGTTTACAGTCCCCATCATATCTCTGAGATAGGGGGGGGGGGACAGACCAGGGAACCTACAACTTTTTAAATTCAATTCAATTTAGTTTTATACAGCACTTACCACAACAAACCCCAAGGCACTCGGCAAGAGTGTTTGGCAATACATTATAAGTACACAGATACAAAATGGTTTACGATACAGGGGGAAAAAAGGAATATGGAAAAATGCCATAAGACAACATACACAAGGAAACAACAACTCTAAAGTATGAAGAATAAAAAAACCTCCCCACCCCCAACTGGGAAGTCCACACATGCTATTATATGACATAAACTATCTGCTTAATAAATTTATTTAAAGCTGCCCACTTGTTAAGCTGGTTTACCCATCAGTGCAGCCGGTTAAGTGTATCGCTCCCAAACAGAGGGCTGAAGCTCCCATCTGAGCATAAACACGCAGCCTCAGGACCCCAGGATCCTAAGCTACGCATTTAAACCGCTTTTAAAGCCCTGGGAGTCACCGGCCGCTCAAACCAGATCAGACGGCACTGGAGAGGGGCCCTCTGAGTGCAGAAACAAAAAGCGTACTGACATGACGTTTCATCATGCTCAGGACCAACTTCTGTATGATAATTCACAAAATCTGAGCGAGTGTGAGAGTGTGATCGGGGTATTTACTGAAACAGGGAGAATTCATAAAGAAAAAAATCTAACCAAATTTGCACGTTACTAAACATTAACTTCTATAACTGCCAATTTGCAGCTACTGAGTTATTCCACACTATGCGATGCTGTTCAAGCCATATTCCAAACTCTTCCTCTCACAGAGCATTTTCTGCATACTGTATATGCCATTTAGTGAATGTGAGAGCATGTTTTGTGTATGTGAGTGGAAGAGTTTGGCCTAAATATGGCCTAAACGACATCTCAAACCCCATGACTCAGAATGAATTGAGGGAAAAGTAAACTGGTGACAAATGTTATGTAAATAGGCTTCAGGGTAATAAGGATATAGAGCTCATTTTCCTTTGGAATCTGATGCTGTATATTACACTGTCTTCATTTACAGATCGTTTGCTCTACACAAACTGATCTGTCTTATCTACTTATTTATCCATAGCTACTTATCCAGTACCGGGTCACGGTGAGACTGGAGTCTATCCCAGGAAACACAGGGCACAAAGCAGGAAAACCCCTGGATGGGATACTGTTTTGTTACATTTATTTTACATTAGAATTGGAAAATGTAATGGTTCTGAGTGTTACGTACTTATTATGAATTGCTCGCTGCTCATATATGGCTGCAGGATAGAATGAGCATGGAAACAGACATTCAGTAAAGATAGAGTACAGGTACAGAGACAGAATATAGACACAGATTACAGACACATAGGGTAGAGAGAGAGCATTGAAGTAGACAGAGTATATAGGGAGCATAGATATAGAACACAGAAATCTGCACGTGGTCTTGTAAAGAATTACCACCCGTATAGGTAACTCCATTTTAAATTAGCATAATTGTTAGTAGCATAAATCATTCATTATCGGTATCTGTTAGCATTTGAGTGTTTTGATTGTGCTGAGATTTGCATAAGGGCTCCTGTATTTCATTAAACCCCCATGACCCTGCTCAGGATAAGTGGTTGGAGGACGGATAGATGGATTTAATTAATCTTAGCAGCAGTCAGTACATTTATACCAACATGTCTCTCTTGTTTAACTGATATACAAGAGTGTGGGATAGTGACCACAATTAGCATTTAGCCATGACTCATCACTAACAGAAGTCTCTGGCCAGCTACTCTGAACTCATCTGAGAAAAAAGAGAGGATCTGAAATGCTGAAACATAAACCACAGGCATCACTGCTAAGGCAGACTAGCAGGACTGCAAATTGCCTTTCATTGCCATTCACTTGCAGAGTTTCGCCGCATTACTGCAGCTGTTAATGGAGATGATCTACTCTGCACCCCCTCCCCCCAGCAGCAGAGATACCTGTTAGCTAATGAGGTACAGAGATAATGCGCAGCTCCCCTTCTCCATGAGGCGTTTTCAGGCAAGAAGCACAAGCCTCAGAAACTCAGAAACTCGTGTGCCGGGATTAACCTCTGGCTGGGAACGGTCATCTTATTCCAGGCTTAGATTCCGGGGAGGGGGGGTTTCCCGTTTAACTCAGCTTCACCTGGCCCGCTTGCCCTATGGAAAGCATCCTGCCTTTTCCATCGCTTACCCTGATAAAGCCACGCATGAAGACAGGCAGTGCAAAGCCTAGATCACAGGACAGCTGACTGATCTCCTGTATATACGTGATCTGCTGCCTGAACTGAAAGCTGTCTAACCTGCTAACAAACTGAGGTCTAGTCTCCTGTATATAATATCTTTCAAATGAACAAAATAAGAAATGGATGATCCACCAGACTACAGAAAGGATAAGCTCTGCTACCTTGTATCCCAGGATATGTCCATTCTGCTCCCGTTGAGGCACTTGCCCCCATGTGACTAGGATGCTGGTGGATCCCAATGCCTCTGCCGTCACGTTCTCCGGGAACCCGCTCGGCACTGTGGGGAGAAGCCATAATGTCGTTCTTAAGTAGGGGGTACGAATCTGATTTATAATGGGGGCATCAGACGAACAGCATCAGCACCTGGGACCTGTCAGCTAAGACAACTGGAATTTTTGTAAGGTGTGTCTGTGTGTGTTGGGGGGGCACAGCATGCAGACAGATTGCTTGAGAGCTGCCCGACTTCACCAGGAAGCCAGTGTGACTACGATCCGAAGGGACTCTTCTCCTGCTTCCCACCTAGATGGGAAAGAGCCACTTTACATTACCGAGACCCTGACTTGCCATGAAGAGCACTCTGTCTGAACAAAACCCACAGTGGGCGTCCCGCAAAAGGACATGAAAGAGAGGAGTTCGCAGCATGAAGCTAGTGGAAGGGTGATCTGCACTCTGCAATGTCCATCAGAGAGGCCTTTGAGGAGAGACCTTTAATCAGACATGATTTTCAGCCCGATGGGAAAAGCTGGAGGCCTTCCAAAGGTGGGAAAATGTTCAAATTAGAAGCAAACGAAATGTTTTTTGAAAGCGGGGAACAAGAGAGGGGTGATCGTATGGAAGGATAGAATTTTGTTCCCTGGTAGTAAAATGAAACACAACCTCTAGCAAATGATCATAAAACAGTAATGCAAGCAGGGGGCATATTAATGTCATCATTTCAGCCACCTGCAGAGCACAGGCTGCGTTTGAGCAGGCAGGCTGCCGGGAAAGTGGTACGACGGGTGAGTTTGTTAATGGGGTGGCGGCACAATGGATCAAATTCGCCGGGAAGGTAAATATGTGGTTAAATGTGTAGTGCTTCAAAATACTAGCAATGAGGCTCCTTGTTAAGAGACATCTAATTAAGGCACAAGAACACAAGCAATATAACGACTGACGAGGAACAAACAAAGATCAAAAATGACAGGGATGGTCAAATGTGTCCCAGGTGTGTAATGCAGCTGACCTTCTGCACATAAAGGCTGGTTTTTGAGTTCCCTGCCTTCTGCAGGACCGATGACCCAGTGAGAAGTGAAGGGGAGAGTGCCCACCTGACTCGCGGGTGCGGCCCCGCACTGGCTCGCTCCAGGGTCCGGCCCCGATGGAATTGAAGGCCTGGATCTGCAGCTGGTACTCGGTCCACTCCTCCAGGTCACCTAGGGTCAGCTCCCTCTCCAACCGGTCGCTCACCACCTGGCTCCGCACCTCCTCATGCTGCTCTGCTCTCCAGAGACGCACTCGGTAGCCCACAGTCTCGGGATTGCCATTGTACTCCGAGTCCGGCAGGGGCTGGGAAAATGGGGTTGGGGAAGGGAAACGATCACATGTCCATCTGGACTGAACACAGCACAGAGTCTAGCCTCATCCTATGAAAATGGGGTGGGGGAAGGGAAGCGACCACATGTCCATCTGGACTGAACACAGCACAGAGTCTAGCCTCATCCTATGAAAATGGGGTGGGGGAAGGGAAGCGATCACATGTCCATCTGGACTGAACACAGCACAGAGTCTAGCCTCATCCCATAAAAATGGGGTTGGGGAAGGGAAACGATCACATGTCCATCTGGACTGAACACAGCACAGAGTCTAGCCTCATCCTATGAAAAACCTCCTCGGGGGCAAATCAGTGAGACACAGATTGGGAACCGATTCTGCACATTTAACATTAAGTACATCTATAAAAGACCTAATTTAACTCGAAAGGGAGGCTGTCAGAGCGGCAGCATTGTCTTCCTCAGACAGCGCCGTCACGTTCTCCGCCCATCTGATCCAAACTCAACAACCTGTACAATTTCTAGAAGTGCTGGATTAATCAACTGGAAATGTGAAAGTCCTAGTTGTAACATGTAACTCTCAAACTACACCTACTAACAAACTGTTCATTCCATTTATATCCCGATTTGCAGAATCTTTCCCAACCAATTCGGTGTTTACCAGAATGAGGAATTCTTTGTATATGTCCATGTCTTAAAATGTCATTTATATTATCATGTTTTTATGTCTAAATATTTCTATAATATTTCTTTCTCATTTGCAATATGATCAACATTTTCCGTAACATAACAGTAAATATCGTAACAGACTTGCGGTGCAGACAGATTCCTTGAGAGACCTCTGACCTTTTTTTTTAAAATGATGTTTAACATTCTCACAAAATCGATATTGAAGCTGCATCAATTCCTACCCTAACAGCAAAAGAATTACACATTCAGCCGAATCAGGGCGACTCTGGAGCTCTCATTTCAGCCTGTTACTTCTGGAGTTCCTCATGATTAACTAGACAGTGCAGTCTTTCATTATGGTGGGCAGGAAAATTAGCATGAGTGATATCCCTCCTGAGTCAGTCCTCCTGTCTGCTCTGCTCCCACTGATACCGGTCGAGTGAACGGCACTCTGGGTGAGTTTGGGTTTCACCGACAGCGCAGACTGCGAGCCTCACCACCCATCGCAGCCACAGGCTGGTCTCGCTGGCCGTGCGCACCGTCACGCTGCTGGGGGCGACGTCCGGGGGCGCCTGCAGGGTCTGGATGACACGCGAGGGATGGCTTGCAAGGCTGGCTCCCACGATGTTCACCTGCCGCATCCGGAACCTGGGGGACAGAAGGTGCTTAAGCCGCTCGTTTCCGTACAGTTTAATAAGGACAACTTTAGCAATAAGAACATAAGAACATAAGAACTATACAAACGAGAGGAGGCCATTCGGCCCATCAAGCTCGCTTGGGGAGAACT
>JAODJW010003515.1:0-11040 GCA_026777045.1 Hyperopisus bebe | reverse complement strand
TCTTTAGGCTCAACAATGGCGATCCCGTCCGCTCCTCTGCAGGTTACTTGACTTCACCAGCAACACCAAACTCTCACCCTGTCCCCGCTGCTCCCTTCGCTTTGCAAGCAGTCACGTACCCTCCGCTCGCTAACTGACAGCGGACGAAAATTATCCAGCTTTAAAAATATATATATATATAAAATCTTGCTTTTGCAATTAGTCGTCGCTGTTATTCAGTGGGAAGGGACACAGACAGCTGTCCCTTCGTGACTTCTACTCGCAACTCGGCGTCCAAAGAAAAAGGAAAACTGCAAAGAAAATCAGCTTTCACCCTCCGCTAGCTCGGTTGGATATTTCGGTAAAAAAAAAAAGAGAAAAAAACTTGCGATCCTCACCAGAACGTCACTTAACGATTCAATAGTGGCTCCAAAAATGTAACTTAACTTTTTTGGGCAACGACAACACAACCATTAAATTCGGCTCCACAAAAACCACGGCTCTATCACCAAAACCACCCTTCAGCTCCTTCTTTCGCGCGCACACCTTCCCGTCATGCCCGCCGCTCTTCCGTTCCTCTGTATCGCTCCCTCCCCCCCATTGAAATAGCCAATTGGCTACCCATATTCGCCAGCTCAGAACACTAAACTTCAAAATAAAAGCCAGATACTATTCACTCCCGTTACAGTTACAAGGAATGCATAAACACACATCAATATCCAGTCACATCAATAGTCATTTTCATAGTTCGTTTTCATATCAATGCAGGTCAAGTAGACTAGTGGATTAATATCAGTTACAGACATCTTAGCAAACACTGTAATGCTTGCAACTTCACTAATATGTGAAGAATGCAAACATATCATGTACAATAATAAATGACTTGTTAAATGTAATTAAATAGCATTTGTAATATTTACTAGTCATGACGGAGGACTCCACAGCTGTGGTTTATGATGTCAAGTTGGGCAAATTGGGGGCACTGAGATTCTGAGCAAAAAATGCAGCCCAACCATACGTTCAAAACATGTTGTCGAGTCGGAGGTTGTATTTTCCCAACTTCCAATGTGTCATGAATGCGACATAATCTCTGCAGGAAAATTTGATCAGTTTCTAACTTCCCCACCTCCCTGATGACTGATCCTGCATTTTTTGCTGGTATTGGCCCTAGAGGGTATCGGACCGGTGCCATCTCTAATTGGGAAACATGGTATGCATTATTATGATTAAATTTGTGTGATTAAACTTACTGCCCTAAAATCCATAGTTGTTGTGCACTGCACTCCAACTTGGCTCTGTGGACACATTTTCTTCAGGCAAGAACAGAAATATCCAAAACATTAAATATAATTAAGTTAATTAGAGGGCCCAAAATAGCAAAATGAGAACAGAACAAAACAGAAAATTAAATCATGTGCACATTTTAGGGATTTTGTGAGCTCGATTTACTATTTGGTAGGAACATTAAAGTGTACAATTTAATTAATCATGGTCATGAAAAAATGTAAAAATTGTCCCACACGGGGAGTACATTGTCTATACCAGATGCTACAGGCGCAAGGTAGGGAATAACCCATCACAGGGTTCACACACACTTTTACAGTTACAGTTCACCTTAGAATGTTGTTGGGCTGTGGGAGGAAAACAAGGGTACCTAGATGACAACACAGGGAGAACATGCAAACTCCATACACATGGAGCCAGAGCAGAGGTGACAGTGCTAACTATTGTGCCACCATGCTGCTACAGGTAAAAATGATTAACTTTCACATTTCGAGATGATCCATCCAGTATGTCTAGAAATTCTGTGTGTGGGACAAGTATGGAATAGATGCATGGTGCAAGTGTCACCATTGTCCGAGGAATACACTGCTGTCTTTCTGACTACCCACCCTCTCTACTTAGTACATGATTTTCATTTTGACCTCAACTACTTTTATACCATAATGAGATTTCTGTTGTGCAATGCACTTCATTAGCATTTCAATCAAGCTTAATTATTTCTATATTAATGGTCTTACATATACTAAAAATAATGTGCATGGTGAGATTCAGGATTTAGTAACACTGCACTAAGTGGATGAGGTTTTCAGGTTTGTCTGGCATTGAGTTCTTCCAATTCTTCCCCATGAAAATGACCAAGTTGCCAAATTTTCTCTTACTGTATGTTAAATAGGAGGGGATATGTAATGATCAGTTATTAGTTATAAGGACAAGTTTTCAATAGTATGCTCAGCCGAAAGTTTTCTGTGAGTCAGTCATCTGTTTGTGATTTGGCTGCTATGTTATGTTGTGCTATGTAAATCGTTCCTATTATTGTAGCCCGTCAATCAGTTCAGGGAATATACACTGTATGTCAGATGATGATACTGACAGAAAACCTAGTAAGAAATATATCCATTTTTCCAAAATTTTTTAAATAAATTACCTGGAGGAACAGCAATGTCTTTGCCCCTCCAAAATTCCACACTGTCACATACCTGCACATTCAGTAATCATTCTGTATCACCTATCAAAGAGTTTTGTCAGCTAGCTCAAACACCTACCTGTGTTTTGACATTTGCATGTCTTGCAATCCAAACGTTTATGTAAATATCATTCATCCATCTTCCATCCACTTATCCAGTAAAAGGCTGCAGAGAGTCTGGAGCCAACCCAGGCAGCTTCAGGCACAAGGCTGGGGAATACTCTGGCTGCTCTGGCACAGACCAGGGTTATTATCAATACCAAAAACTAAAACATTTTGGTAAACTAAAATAAAATATGAAAACAAAAAAACGGACTAAATGAAAATTAACAAAATTGTTAAATTAATAAAATTTACTTCTGAAACTAAACCAATGAAAAAAAAAACTAATGTTAAAATACCTTATCTTATTTTTAAATACTTAAACCTACAGAGGGCTAAATTAAAAAATGGTTGCAGCAACTCAAACTCATACTCAGTAGTTTGTATGCATGCCTGACAACGTCAGGGCTGCCCATAATGAGACGACGGATGGTGTCCTGGGGATCTCCTCCCAGTTGGATGGTGTCCTGGTGATTTCTTCCCAGTTCTGGACCAGGGCATCACTGAGCTCCTGGACAGTCTGAGGTGCAACCTGGCGGTGTCAGATGAACAGAACCATAATGTTCCAGAAGTGTTCTGTTGGATTTAGGTCAGGCGAACATGGGGCCCTATCGATGGTATCAATTCCTTCATCCTCCAGGAACTGCTTGCATACTCTTGCCACATGACAATGGGTCCAAGGATTTCATCCCGATACCTAATGGCAGTCAAGGTGTAGTTGTCTAGCCTGTAGAGGTCTGTGTGTCTCCCCATGGATATGCCTCCCCAGACCATCACTGACCCACCCCCAAACCGGTTATGCTGATCAATGTTACAGGCAGCATAACATTCTCCAGAGCTTCTCCAGACCCTTTCATGTCTGTCACATTTGCTCAGGGTGAACCTGCTCTCCTCTGTGTAAAGCACAGGGTGCCAGTGGCAGACCTACTAATTCTGGTATTCTATTGCATATGCCAATTGAGCTCCATGGTGTCAGGCAGTGAGCACAGGGCCCATTAGAGGACGTCGGGCCCTCAAGCCATCGTCATGAAGTCTATTTCTGATTGTTTGGTCAGAGACATTCACACCAGTGCCCTGCTGGAAGTCATTTTGTAGGGCTCTAGCAGTACTCATGCTGTTCCTCCTGCCCTTGAGACTGTGCTGGGAGACACAGCAAACCATCTGACAATGGCACGTATTGATGCACCATCCTGGAGGAGTTGGACCACCTGTGCAAACTCTGTAGAGTCCAGGTATCGCCTCATGCTACCAGAAATGACACTGACCGTAGCCAAATGCAAAACTAGTGAAACAGTCAGAAAAAGATGAGGAGGAGAAAAATGTCAGTGGCCTCCACCTGTTAAACCATTCCTGTTTTGGGTGTCGCCTCATTGTTGCCGTTTTAGTGCACCTGATTTTTTAAATTTCATTAACACCTAAGCAGCTGAAACTGATTAACAAGCCCCTCTGCTACTTAACTGACCAGATCAATATCCCAGAAGTTTAATTGACCTGATGCCATTCTCTGATTAAAACATGTTTCTTTAATTTTTTGAGCAGTGTCATAATGCATAATATGTCTCCCAATCCAATTTGGTGTTATTCTGCTACACATGACGCTTGTCTAAACAAAGATTCAGTCAGTTATATGGTGGAATTTAGCAGTTATGGTCACTTAAATCTTAATATTGTGCTTGGTTATAACCAATATATGCATATGTCTCTGAGCTCATATCTTTATAATCATGTGTAGCATGTCTCCTATTCCAAATGTATTCTCCTGTGTTCTTTAATGGACAAAAACTGCATTTTGTGGCCATATAGTTTGCATTTAGATATTTACGCATCAAGTACTTTTTAAAATGAATTTCCTTTTTGTTTTAATGACTAGACCACAAGTATACATTACTGTGTAGCTCTATACTATCATTTTGACCTGAATATTAGACAACCCTGATTATAAGATGACCCCCCATTTTTTCAGTAACCATTTTTGGAAAAAATTTTTGGAATGCCAAATTTTTTCTTTATAAAGAAAATATATTTCACAAAAACGGAAGTTAACCGTCTCACTGTTACACAACCACATGCAATCACATTACAATAACTGTATTAAACAGCAATCTTTCCAATAAGCAACCATATTGTTTTGTGATAGTCTATCATATTAATTCCACAACCCTAGAGGGCACGTAATGTTTTCAGTGAGGCAAACCCACATACAGAGCGCAAAAATGTATTGTGGCATATGCCTGAGTCTTTTTAATAAAGCAGATGACAGCTCTTTTAAAACGAAAGCTTCTCAATTTATTAACAGTTACTGTTTGGTTTAATACTAGCAGCAACAACAATTTACACGCCACTTACAGTTATATGTTAAGCATTATTTGTTTATAGTAAATGAAAATATCTTTAAAAACCAATAAAACAGCACTAGGAAGTGCTTGAGGGACTCACACCAGTTGCTAGGACAGCCATAGATAACTGTTAGCTACGTGGCCATCATCCTCTTGGAGTAGCTTAGCCTGTTTTTGTCATTACTTTGCTTTAAAATCGTTTTGCTTAATTTGCTTTGTATAGTTCCTTTCTAAGATTTTCTAGGATCACAAGAAGCAGTGCTAGCCCCGTTGCTTAGTCAAATCATATTACAGTACATAATATCATTATTATTTTTTATGAATATATTGTTTGTATTGAGTCAGAGATGCACCGATCGATTGGCCTTGGACCCGAAGTCAGCCAATTTTCATCGTGCTTGGTCTAGACAGGGGACCGGTGTTCTGTCATGTTGAGCTACTTTGTCGAGTGCTAATCGATAGCCCTAACCCTAACCCCCCAAAACCCCCTAAAACCCTTACCCTAACCCTAACCCCTAAAACCTAACCCTAATCCCAAGACGGTGGAACTGCACATGCGCAGAAAGGCTCGATAGTATATCTCGATAGGTAGCAGAACTCGTCAGAATAGCGACCGATCAGTCTCATGTATTTCCGATACTAAAGTGGTCCCACTTTACTCATGCACCACACATCATACCCACAGCGGCAGAAATCTCATAATTTGTAATACAAGTCAAAGTAATCCATAGGAAAACCACCACAAAAATGTGGTGAAACATCGGAGGCAAGCTTTAATTGATTATTACACATATACTAGATATTCTTGAAAAGGAATAATCATGTGAAGCTAGCTAAGGTTTTTTTCCTATGACAGAGTAAAAATATTTTAGCGAAGCTTTCACCCCCTGCTCTTTAATGTCCATACAGTATGAAGATATGAAAAAGCTTGATCTTAATCTAGTTTAGTAACGATGAAAGAATTACACATGCATAACATGTGATGTAGGTATCAGTAATATTACTCTGTATCTATTGTTATTATTCAGAAGAGTATAGTACACTTCACTTTTATTTGGAGATTTGTAACCTATGGACTTTATTTATAAGACAAATAAAAAAAAGACAAAAAGGTCTATGTCGTATTATCTGGTGAATTTAAACATGCTTGAAAATTATATAAGTAACTGACATTTGTTATTTAAATCTGTTGCACCTGGTCTTTGGTAAAGTACAATTTGTCAGACAAAGTTGGGTGTACATCAACTCATTTTCAGTCTATTGTTATTTGTACCTTTTTCCAGTCATAGAACATTGTATTTTGAGATGTTTAAGTGAGAAAAGATCCTGTAACTTAGTGCAATTTAGGGGAAAGTTCACCAATTTCTTTTATTATGAAAATACAATTTGCATTGAAGAAAAGCTTATTTTTTGTTTCCATATGCTGTCAATTATAGTTCTTAGAAAGAAAATCGTAATTGGCAAAAATTGGTATCGGTGCATTTCTATATTGAGTAGGGCTGAATAATACTAGAAAACGTTGAGTTATTAAATTTTCTTTGCAATAAATATTGTGTCATACTAAAAAAAGGAGTTGATAATTTAACGAAAACTAACATTTTATTTTCTACCAATACAGTTACATTTAAAACAAGTTGGTGGTGTTGCTGCAAGTTGTGCTATAAGATCCAAAGCCAGTGCCAACAATTACAGACATCCCGTCTCTCCTAAATGTTCTGGTAGTCTCCCACAAATTGACAGCAGCTCCCTGACATAATCGAACGATGCCCAATATTGTCCAGCTATTCAGCGGCAGAAGTTTTATCACGCCAACCCTAGCTCCCCCAGTCAGCCCGTTGGCAAATTTTGTTGCCGGCACTCCAAACCAATTCCTCCCAGTCCAGCAGTAGGCTTGGACGGTGTCTGATTATTAATACCATCCAGGTATTATATACCACGGTATATGGTATTTTGAAGGTATTTTAAAATGCAACGCTATTCTGTTATTGGCACTGCTGGGTGGAGGATATTTCGAATGCCCCCTGTTTGTCCCTCATTCGCCTTCCTGAAATCAATATGCCTAAGCAAATACAATTATGCATCTTACTTGCTTTCACTCAATATCATCTCTATGGAACCTAAAATATTTCCATAAAGCAGAAGACCACGAGTTGCTTTTTTTCCTCCTCACTAATTTTTGTTAAATTTCTCACATAATTACCACATTGCCTATGAGTCTGTCCTTACAAGGAACACTGCTTGTAGCATTATAATAATAAACTTAATTATTAAGGTATGTAAAATACTATACGTATAAAAGAAACTGACTCATTATAAATAAACGTGTTTAATTTTTTTTATATTAAAGTTTCTGATGTTTATCACTTTGGTCAACTGCACACTTCTCAACTCAGTTTACATACAAACAAATTATGGACGAATAAAAGAAGTATCAAATAAATGTAACATTTTTTTGAGTCTGTAAGAAGTATTTGTTTCCTTTTGGTTACTTCAGAACATGTGGAAGACATTGGGGCTGAGGATGATGTGCTTGTAAATATACGCATAGCCAGATATTCCGCATGTTTGGGGTGCTAACATTTCAAATGGTTAAAAAGATGGGTTGTGTTGCCACCTGTTGTATGAACTGTATCTGCAAATTTTGCAAATAAAAGCCATTTCCACGCAATCAAAGTGGAATTTCTTTTGGAAACAATTCTTCCTTGTTAACCATGCTGTTGCACACTCTGTTTATTTAACAGTATAGCTGACCCATCTGCGAACCCTGTATTGTTTTCTGAGGGAGACAAGCAAAAAATATTTGATAATGTTTGTTTGTTTGTTGTTTTTAGTTAGGGACTGGTTGAAAAAGATCAATTAAGTACTGTTGCAGCCTCCTGAGCCTGGTGAGGAACCTAAACAGCAGCATACATGTTTCTGATGTGCTGTTTTCCTTGTACATCAACTAAATTTTAAAAAATGGAAATGATTCTTGCAATACCTCTGAAATGTGTACCATGGATATATTTGTAACTGGTTATGATAAAATATTGCCATATCGCTGACCACTGTTTGGATGTTATTGATGGCCCAAGCCAGCTGACATGTATGCCACATCCTCAGGTTTCCTCCCACAATACAAAAGCGTGCAACTGCAGTGGAGTACCTGAATTGATCGTATGTTTGAGTGAGTGAGTGAGTGATAGAGTGTCTGTGTGTGTGTGTGTGTGTGTGTGTGTGTGTGTGTGTGTGTGTGTGTGTGTGTTACATGTACTGGTAGTGAAAAGGTATCACACTGATGGACGTAATTACAGGGGGGACAGTGGGGTCAAATTGGCCAGTTTTGATTATTAGAGGGGCATTACAACTCCCCATGCCCCGTAATTTACACCTATGGCTCAGTTTAAAAATATGCTACAAAAATGTCAGCTGTTTAAATGCAATCTCCCTAGCTTCAAGTCAATGAATAATGTAAGGAATCTTATAATACAGCAAGATCTGATAATATCAAACATCAGCACCATCCAACTAGCATCTGGACCTGTAGGTTATTATGCTACACTGTTTTAAGCAGTTAAATAATCAAGAATAGTACAGGGAAAGATTTTATTTTTATGTTTATTGAGCAGATGAACGGAAGAACACAGAAGAAACTGCTGTAACCATTATGGGCACTTATAACTGTTCACTGTTTGTACAGTGGAGAGTGATGATAATGAGTTTGATCACTGCAGAAATACGTTTTACAGTTTTACATTTTCTTGTGTTTTTTTTTCCCCATTCATTAGTGCCCTCTCAAAATCCATATAAAGAATCACTTTAATATTGACCCGCTCTCCCCTTTTAGCCCCTAATACTATACTAATACTAATACTAATACTAGTGCTCCACCCCTCTCTTTTGCATTTTAATAACAATTTGGCGGAAGCGCAAGACAATTGAGGGTGGGTATACCCTTTATGAATTTAATAGAACATATTATGGTTCTTCTAGTAACTGAATGAATAATGCGATGCTTGGCAAAATTAGGGTATATGAGTGGAGTGAGGCTTAATTTATTAAAATTACAAGTAATAACAAATAGACAGTTCCAAGTCAGAGCCAAATGTCACATAGGCACTTTTATTAACAGACAGCTGTACATGTACATGAAATAATGGCTCAAAAATGTCGATTTGTCCTACCTTTGATATATCTATCGATCGGTGCTACCTTACTAAAAATGTTATTGTCATTTTTATGGGCTGAAACTGAAAGCGGATAATCCAAAAAATAAATACGTAACTTGTCTATCTAAAAAACACGAACTAATGTAATGTAAGCAGGCATTGTGAGTCTGAAATACCTTATAAGATTGTGTTAAAACATGTCAGGTAATTCGATATACAGCATAGTAAATCAGCGTGATGCTGACAGTAAAGTGTGATCAATGTATTTAATAAAATATTTAAAATGTATGAACATTGAAAATGCAGATATAAGCCATAATTCCAACACAAGGTAGGGTAGATCCATGGGCGGTTCTTCAAGCACGAGAAAAGGGGCTTGATTTAATTGTACACATGCGCAGTACCCAAAGGTAGGACGTTTTCATAGGTTAGGATGAAATGTTAGAACACCGGCATATATTATTTTGCCAATCAGAGGGGTATTTAACTAAGCAGGATTTCTTGCTTAGCCAGATAACTTGTTGGATTTATGGTAATCTGGGCTAAATGTACTATATAATCGTGCCCTTAAATGTAGCTCAGACTACCTTAAATCTGACAAGTTATCCAGCTAACCAAGAAATCCTGCTTCGTGAAATACCCCCCAGGTCCTCTTCATTAGCTTGCCTCGTGTCTGTGCCTGTCTCCATGTTGTCGCTGCATGCGAAACTTGTGAGTGAGTGAGTGAGTAAGTGGGAGGGGTGGGTTTGTAGAGGGAGAGGGGCGGAGCAAGGTGCAGTTTTGTAAGAGACAGACAGGGTAGGGTGAGGAGAAATAGGCGAAGTGGCGGCGCTATAAATATAATTTTAAAGTAATAAACTATATTGATATAAACAATATTGTCTCATATATCCATCCATTTTTCCAAACTGCTTATCCTACTGGGTCACGGGGGGTCCGGAGCCTATCCTGGAGGCAATGGGCACAAGGCAGGGAACAACCCTGAACAGGGGGCCAGCCCATCGCAGGGCACACTCACACATGCACATGCACACCTATGGGCAATTTAGGAACTCCAATCAGCCTCAGCATGTCTTTGGACCGTGGGGGGAAACTGGAGTACCTGGAGGAAACCCCACAATGACATGGGGAGAACATGCAAACTCCACACACATGTGACCCAGGCGGAGACTCAAACGTAGGTCCCAGAGTTGTGAGGCAACACAACAGTGCTAACCACTGCACCACCATGCCCCCCCTTGTCTCATATATCTTGTATAAAAATATATCGATATATCGTAAAAACCTGATATATCGCCCAGCCCTACTTATGGCTAAGGTTTAGACTGGGTAAGGGTTAAGTATCATGTTGGGATTAGAGTTTTCCCCATATAAATGGATGAAGAGTCCCCACAAAAATGTAATTACAAACCGGTGCCCATCCAGGGTTGGTTCTTGCCTCATACTTATTACAGTATCCATCCATCTATTTTGTATACTCACTTGTCCTATGCAGGGCTGCGGACAATTGCAATATAGAATACATAAATATCAAAGGAATTCATGTGATCAGTGTTGACACACCACAGCACATGAAATGTCCTCTGCATTTAACCCATATGTGACATCATAACATAGCAGGGGACAGCAGTACCTTACAGATGGTACCTCAGTGGTGCTTTGCTGGTTGGGGATTCAAACCAGTAATCTTTCAATTACAAGTACGCTTCCCTAACCATTAAGCCACTGCTGCCCACTTTGCATTAAGTTTTATTATATATATTGTATATAAACAATTACTGGGGAGCTGGGGGTTAAGGGGCTTGCTCAAGGAGCCACAGACATGCTGAGGCTGGGTTTGAACCAGCGATCTTGTGATTACAAGCACACAGGCTTAGCCCACTGAGCCACACACTGCCCCCAATTAGTATAATTGGTAGTGACGGCCCTAAATTAAACTGCATTAGAGCTATCATAATTACTCGAATTATTAAAAAGCATTGATAAAAAAATTGATTATTTGGCAATT
>JAODJW010003513.1:0-11063 GCA_026777045.1 Hyperopisus bebe | reverse complement strand
ACACCATCTTGAGGAGTACACCATCAGTTTTATAATTGACTTTGTGTTATTGAGTTCTTGTTACTGAGTTGAAGTCACGATGGTGATAAAACGTAATAAAAGATGTTTGGGGAAAAAAAAAAAGTTTTGTTTTTCCTGCAGGACAGGGGAAGGGAAGATAATTTCTAATCAGTAGTACACATCTAAATGTTTTTGTTTTGTATTCAGAATATGTCCAGATATATTTCAGCCTAATAGGGATGCCTGCACTTGATGGCCAATTTCACATGTATTTTGTGTACTTTAAAAATACAAAATAATGTATTTGTATTTAAATACATTTTTACACAGTATTTTGTATTTAAATACATTTTTTACACAGTATTTTGTATTTGTATTTAAATACATTTTTCCACTCAGTATGTTGTATTTTTATTTTAAATACATTTCTATGTATTTATGCCCATCTCTGGTTCCATGTGTGTGAATGTTCTCCCTGTGTCATCATAGGGTTTCCTCTGGGTACTCCAGATTCCTCCTCATGGTCCAAAACATGCCAAGGCTGACAGGAGTTGCCAAATTGCCCATAGTACATGTGTGAGTGTGCCCTGCAACGGGGTGCACCCCCCACAACCCCGAAGAGAACAAACCATTTCCAAAAATGGATGGATGCTTAGAAATCCAACAGTGACACATCCCTGAGATTTGAATCAGAAACCTTTTTGGGTTTTAATTAAAGTTAAAGAGGCATAAAAAGGCATTTCCTGTTTCCTGTGCCCTTACCACATTTCAAAGTGAATACTCTACCGGATTACAAATACACATTTGTAAACAATTTACAGTTGTATCTTAAGCTAAGAAAGAAACACACAGGGCAGAACAGTTATGCAAAGAACATGGATGACTCCCTGTGTCAACCTAAATCAGCTGAGGAAGACATAAGAAATCCCTTGGAAACCAACCGCACCAAGATTTACATGCTACTGCTATACACTGTAATTATAGGATTTTTTTGTCTGAGTCTGTGACTTGTTCTTTAATTTCATCCCTCAGCCGAAAGAGATGCAGTTATGGTGATTAGTGTGTGTGTGTGCCTCTCATCTAGGGTGTATTCAATTCAATTCAATTTCATTTGTATAGCCCATTTCTTTGTCTCAAAGTGATTTACATTACTTTTTTTTACATTTCCCTGTCTTCAGCAAGCCCCTTCAAAATGCAGGGAAATGTTCTTGAATAGGGCATCCCAGCATCCCAGAACGAAGATTCTTTCACATAAGAACAAGGATACTTCTTTCATGAGAAACAAGTCATTTGTGAAAAACAAGTTATATAAGTGATCAGAGACGGGAAAAAACAGGCTTTTACAGTCTAACCTTAATACAATAATATTATAGGTGAATCATGGACAATGTATCCGAATCTCAGGATGATCAGTCCATACACGATCAGAATCAATCCACACCTCAATCACCTATGTATGACAGTAACAAGACAATGATTAATTCTAGGCAACGTATTCATCCGAAAATTGGTCCTAATGCATGGATAGATGGCTTAACTATGCATTTGCCAAAACTGCTTATTTAGCGATGGGTAGCATCGAAATTTGGAATCTATGCCAGAAAACACAAGGTGGATATTCTATAGAGCAGTGTTCTTCACTGTGCAGCCTGCAGGGCACAAGTGGCCCCCAGTGGCTAAAGGTGCAGCCCTTGATCTAAATCATGATTTTAGACTAATAATGCTTTTTAAAATTCTTTTAAAACAAGAAAAAATAAAGCTTCTTTCGTACTTTACTACTTTAAACAGCTTTACTAACAACCAATAAAGATGTAGCAGCAGAGTTCAGATGCAGTATAACATGAAGATGAAAACAACATTCTAACATCACCATGGATAAGTATTTATTCTTCGAAAAAGAGACACAAATGAACGTGAGCCATGGCTAAGTGATGTCTCTGACACAACTACCAAGGAGATTAACGTAATATAAAAAAGAAAAAATATATTGCTCTGTAACAATAGAAAATTTCAGGAGAAACGGATGGATGAGTTTCTATTGTATTGAGTGGATCCAACTTAAAACCAATCTGTCCGATATGCAAGAAATGAACAGAGGTTCTGAAACATAGTTATCTTGAAAAACATTTCACAATGACAAATAACTGAAATGAATAACTACCTGGTAGCAATTTGTAAATAGAGCACATTAAGTTTCTCTCTAGCTCACTGAAAGAACAGAAAAACAGCAAAAAGATCTTGAGCAGAAAGCAAGGCATCCATCAAAATCTCATTATCGAGACACAAGAAAGCATTCCAGGTGGTGAATTACTTAAAGAGTGTTTTTGAGGTCCACTGAAATTATGTTATATACACAGTGAGGACCTCTGTACCTTTGCCCATAACTTTGCAAATGTTGACAGATTTTCAAAATTCTTTCACTGTTGCATTCAGAGTTAAATTTGAAACAAAGTGATTATTATATTGCCCACCACACCTTAAACATGTCAGAACTTTTGCTGACAAGGTACACAGACAATGAAGTTGACTAATGGTGGTTCATTGACGAGAAAGTGTTCACAGTGGCCACTCCAAAAACATCTGCAAAACGATCGCATGTCCGCTTCTGTTAGTGATGTAGTCAAAACCACCTAAACCGACACCAAGTCATTACCAAGACCAGAATGTATTGAGACTGAGACAAGATCAAGATCAAGGCAGGGCGAGACCAAAACAAGACTAAGACCAAGGCAGGGAGTGACCAAGACAAGACCAAGAATAGGCAGGGCTAGACCAAGTCAAGATCTGAAACAGATTAATGTTTGAATCTACATATCCATACAGAACATATCCGGAGCCAGTGCAGAAAGGTGAGGCAGCATCTCTACCACCTGAGACAGCTGAGAAAGTTTTGCGTCTCTCCTGCGGTCCTGAAGTCGTTCTACTCCGGTGCAGTGGAAAATGTCCTGACCCAGAACATCACGTCCTGGTATGGAAATAGCCGTGTCCAGGACTTAAAGGGACTGCAGAGGGTGATTCGGGCAGCAGAGCGCTGCACCAGATCTGCTCTACTGTCTCTGCAGGACATATACACTAGGAGATGCTGGAATAGAGCAATCAGGATCATCAAAGACTCATCTCACCCCAATAACTGTCTTTTTGAGCTGCTAAAATCCAGCAAACGCTTTAGGAGTATTACGGAAAAAACAGAGAGACTCTGGTGTGCAACATAATTCTTCACATGATGAATCCCCTTCGGTCAGGGCCTGTTATTAACACTGCATGCAGTATCACCTGAGAGGTGGTCATGCCTCTCGTCATCGGCTGCGGCCTCCTCTAGCCGCTGCTCTCTGCTGGATCCTGCCTGTGTCCCTACTCTTTCCACCTCTACTTCATTCGGAACCAGTGGACTGTTAATATTATCACTGCAGCTAACTTTAACATTTTGCCTGATATTGGCTTTTCATTACTTGACTTCTAAATAACTGAAATGAAGTAACATATTAAAACATCTTGCAGTATAAGCCTCAAGTTTCTTTTTTCTTTTTGTCTCTGACATTTTCTGCTCCACGTTTTCTCTTTTTTGGGACTCCAATTGTATTTTCGATTGCTAGCTATTTTTTTCTGTTTTATTTCCCACCCACCCTCTGACATTGCACAAGGATGTAGGATTCACTTGATGGGGTGAGGGTTGGATGACGATAGCACTCTCTGCACCTGATTTACAATATTGGTAGCCTATTTTGGAACTTGCAACCCCCAGTCTAATGGGTTGTTCCAATATCAAAGGGGTCATTCCCCCCCACGTCTGCCAGATTGCAAGTCTGAGCCTGACGGTCTGGCTAGTTATCTGGTGAGTTAGTGAGGAACTGTTTGGCGTCTTTTGAAATGTGATAATATTATTAGAAGGATAAATTGATCGCCCTTGTAAAATTAACCTTTAACATTTAAGATCTAAACCATGTGATGGTTAACTATGCAGTCTGCTAAGTTTTAAGGCACAGAAATAAACTTTGATGTTAATATTCTCAGTACTATACGTGTAAGAAGGTGTCTGACATGGGGACGGGGATCAACTACATTCGGCATGAATAGATAGAAGTATATAATCATATAATATAATAGCTGCGATGGGTTGGCACCCCATGCTGGGCTGTTCCCTGCTTTGCCCCCGTAGCATCCAGGTTAGGATCCAGACCCCCCCTGCGGACCTAAATAGGACAAGTGGTTTCAGAAAATGGATGGATGGATGGATAATGTAATAGAAACTAGTTTGCAATATTATCAAAAATATAATGGTAAGAATGTTCCTGATGGTTTGACGGTTTGCCAAACTTCAGACATGGCTGAACTTGAATCACACCCACAACCCAAAAAAACAGTGCTGCTCTGAATAAAATGCTTTTTAATTTACATTTAATTTGCTATTATGATAAATAATAATCCATCCATTTTCTGAAACCGCTGAATCCCAACCAGGGTCGCTGGGGGGACCAGAGCCTATCCCAGGAACAATAAGAGCAGGCGGGAACTAACCCTGGGCAATCGCCAACATACTGCAGGGCACACACACTCACACAACTACAGGGCCAATTTAGACTCGCTAATCAACCTATCCTGCATTTGACACAGCTTCACGGCTTGTTACTAGTGTAGTATTTGTTTGTTTGTTGTTTATTTCTCATTTGTCTCCTTCCTTAGGGTGAAGAAAGAAAACCATTCCAGGTATAATACACATATGAGTAAAAACATGGAGTCTTAGGCGTAGTCTTAGAAAGTGAGCAGTGAAAAAAGTGAATGCTATACTTGCTTACTTTCACAATAATGATGACTTGCATGCCTCTGGTCCTTGCTGTAGTTAACCTCTGTAAGGCAGTAGAAGTCCAGGATAAGGAGGATGAGGGACAAATTTGTGACAGTGATGATGAGTCCCAGAATGATGATAATGTAGGAAATGTCAGCACATCACTTACTGAATCTTTGTGTGATTGGGCAGTTCATTTTTAGGGTGTCTTTCATAGCTTTGACTGCCCTTCTCACCATCTTCAGGGTTCATCATCCTTTGCTACCAAAGGATGGCAGAACTCTTCTGAAAACCACAACCTCCTACAACATTCAAGTTCTTGCTGGTGGCACTTCCTACTACTTTGGTATTTTGAAAACATTTGCAAAAAGCATGAAACAATTCTGGTATCATGTCCCAAACAAGCATGTATTCAAATTGCAGCTAAATATAGATGCATTGCCTTTGTTTAAGAGTTCCTTGGTTCAATTTTGGCCAATCCTTGGCTTGCTAAAGGGTGCTGTGATGAAGCCTGTTGTCATTGCTCTGTTTTGTGACAACTCAAAGCCAAATTGTCTTGTTGAATATTTAAGAGATTTAGTCAGTGAATTACATGAGCTGAGAGGATTTCTTATCAATGGGAAGCAGTGCTTCATAAAGGTGACCTCTATTATCTGTGATGCTCCAGCCAGAGCTTTCATTAAAGGAACAAAAACTCACACTAGTTACTCTGGTTGTGATAAATGTGTCTAAACAGATGTATGTTTTAAACATAGGATGACATTTCCAGAGGTCAGCAGCCCACACCACACTGATCTGTCTTTTGAAAGGATGTCTGATGAGGAACATCATGTGATAAATTCACCATTAAGGGATGTTGGTATTGGCATAGTGTCATGCTTTCCCCATGACTATATGCATCTTGTCTGTCTTGGGGTGGTGCGAAGACTGTTAGATTTGTGGTTTACATCAGGGCCCTTGTCTTGCCGCTTGTCCTCTCATCTAATGGATCAAATCTCTAGTGAACTCATAGGCTCAAGACATTTCATTCCCATGGATTTTTCTTATAAACCACGGGGGCTTTCAGAAAGGCTGAGGTGGAAGGCCACAGAGCTGCGACAGTTCTTGCTGTATATAGGGCCAGTGTTTCTCCGCAATATGTTGTCAACCTTAGTTTATAACAACTTCATGTTGTTATCTGTTGCCATTTTCATTCTTACAAGTCCTTCATTGTCTGTCGCTCTTCATGACTTTGCACACATGCTGCTTGTGCCTTTTGTAACATATTTCAGTGTATTTTACGGTCCTGAATTTCTTAGTTACAATGTCCATGGGCTAATCCATGAATGTACAATTAGGATGTACAACTACATGGACATCTGGATTTAAAGTCAGGATTTCCATTTGAAGATTATTTGGGCAAGATGAAAAAGACGGCAAGAACTTCGTGGAATATCCGTTATTATATTGAGTGAAGGAGACAGGTGTTTAAAGGTTGGTGGCAGAATTGCTTTGGCTGAAAACATCTTTCAGTCTCTGGACAAGATTGTCTTCAGGGAATATGAAGTCATGGAAAGTTTTTTTGAGTATCCTCTAAATTCATGCGAGTTGGGTATCTACCTGGTTGGCAAAATCTCATCACAACTGAAGTCAATTGAGCTACTTGGATACAATGAGAAATATCTGAGGTTACCAAGTCATGACAACTTTGTTGGCATGCCACTACTGCACATGAGTCAATGATGCAATTTATCCCTTTCTCTTGTGTAGTTCATTTGGTTCAGCATGGTCAAGTGATTTGTTTTTGCTGTGCACTGAAGACATTCACATAGGTCCCCCACGGTGCATTATAAAGATAAAAATATACCAAAAAAAAATCCATCCATCCATCCATCCATCTTCCAACCCACTTCATCCTATTGGGTCACGGGGGGTCCGGAGCCTATCCCAGAAGCAACGGGCACGAGGCAGGGAACAACCCTGGACAGAGGGCCAGCCCATCGCAGGGCACACTCACACACCATGCACTCTCATAGGCACACCTATGGGCAATTTAGTATCCCCAATTAGCCTCAGCATGTCTTTGGACTGTGGGGGGAAACCAGAGTACTTGGAGGAAACCCCACGACGACATGGGGAGAACATGCAAACTCCACACACATGTAACCCAGGTGGAGACTCAAACCTGGGTCCCAGAGGTGTGAGGCAACAGTGCTAACCACTGCACCACCATGCTGCCCCCCCCCCCAAAAAATATAAAACAGAAATTTCACATAAATAAATCTAATTAAATTTTTAGGAATAGAAATTAGTTCTAACTATCTATGTACAGTAAACAGAACAGAGACAGTACAACGTGGTCATGTGCAATTAGAATCAAGTGTGCAGGTAGTATTTAAAATATCAGGTTCAAGTATGGTCAGGATATTTTTGAAAAGACAAGACAAAGACATGCCAGTTATAACAAGCGTGAACTTGGCATAGTGTGAAAGTCTAGTTTGTAGTGTTTGTGTTGTGGGTTTCAACATTCCTTTGGTGGCAGTGAGTTAAGAGCTCTGACTGCTTGAGGAAAGAAGCTTTTGCAGTGTCTGGCATTTACAGTCCTGATGCTGCAGAACCGTCTACCAGACGGAAGGAGAGAGAACAGTGCATGTGAAGGGTGGGAAGCGTCCTTCACTATGCTGTTCGCACGACGGATGATGTGCTTTTCGTACAGGTGGGAGATGGCTGGGAGAGGGACCCCGGAGAGCCTGTGCTCAGTCTGAGGACCCTGGAAGTGTTATTTCCGATGGAGACAGACTGGGGCCTGTCAGTCAGGAAGTCTAGGATCCAATTACACAGAGGGGTGTTTATCCCTAGTAAGTCCAACTTTTTTACCAGTTTCTGGGGAATGACTGCGTTGAATGCTGACAATAAACAGCATTCTGACATAAATGTCCTTTTTGTCAAGGTGGGAGAGGGACAGGTGAAGAGCAGATTAAATAGCATCATCTGTGGAGAGGTTTGGGTGGTACACACTGTAGCGGGTCCAGGTTCTGCGGGAGTTGTGTTTTCATGTGCCTCAGTACCAGCCTCTCAAAGCACTTTATGATGATGGGTTCGTGGTTTTGAGGCATGCTGGTACCACGGCTGAGCTCAGTGATGTATTGAAGATGTCTGCAAAGATGTCTGCAAACTGATCAGCACACTCCCAAAGCACCCGACCAGGTATGTTGTCAGGCCCTGCAGTCTTTCATGGGTTCACCAGACGTGTTGGCTTGTAGCCTGTGATGGTCTGAATGCCCTGCCACATGCACCGTGTGTCCTTTGAAGTGTGTATTGATCCTCTCTGCATATACCCGCTTTGCCTCTTTGATGGCCCGAGACAGGCTGGCTCTGGCTGTAGTGTAAGCTTCCCTGTCTTTGGACTTGAGTCCCTGATTTTCACCAGAATGTGTAGCTTTGCAGAGAACCAGGGTTTATGGTTTGCACAGATGAAAACAGTCTTGGAGACAGTGACATCCTCAATGCACTTGCTGATGTAGTTGGTAACTGAGGTTGAGTACTCCTCCAAGTGCAGTGTGTGTTCATAGGTGGCAGCTTCTCTGAACATGTCCCAGTCTGTGCAGTTAAAAACAGTCCCGAAGGGCAGATATGGCCACCTGTGGCCACGTTCTCACCTCTCTCAATGCTGGTCTGATCTGCTTGTTGATGGGTCTTGGAGATGTATGGAGAAGTATGGAGATGTGGTCCAATTGTCCAAGGTGGGGGAGAGGTGCAGCCTTGTATGCATGCTGAATGTTTGTGTAAACAAGGTCTAACATGTTATCCTCTCTCGTTGCAAAGTCAATTGTAACCCTTGTTCCGCTTGCTGTTACAAGCGACTGGTGGGCACAAAGGGACCAGTGTATTAGGTTCGGCAGGAGCAGTAACAAGAAAGCAGACTCGACCACAGACCTGGATGAAAACTTTGTACTTTTTACTGATGGGAAAAAAATTAGATAAATATGTGGAATGTGGAGGGAGAGAAAAAGAAAAAACTAATAACTATAGTAATTGCAGGTAAGCCCAGGTTATTCAGACCCCTTTTTAAAAGTGTCTCTATTCTTCTAGGATAGGTAAATAGAAATACGTATTATTTTTTTATTAGGTTAGTGTACTTTATATTTAGAATTAATTATACATTTATAACTAGTACTAATTACTACTATTAATTAAATTTACTGGAATTATTACTTATTTTACACTTTAGTTATATATTTAGTTCTTCTATACTCCTGTCACTATATATTTACTTTAGACTTCATTTTTTATTTCCTTCTAGACTCTAATTAGCTCATATACGATACAATTTAAATTTAGGGACTAAAATGTACACATTTACCCTACGTATCAATTTCCCTTGGCCTTATAATTACAACCGATCACTTTTCCCCATACAACATCAATTTTCAAACAAAAGCACAGAAAAAAATACTTTTCCAGTGATATTAATTGTAACAACCAAAAAAATAGAAGTAAAGCAATTATTTTGGCGGAGTCTATCACAAATGAAAGGGGAAAAAAAACTCGGTATCCAACACCGTCCGCTGCAAGCAGTCAGTGATTCACGTTACAGTTGCAGTTATCTTCGCCATGTTGAGAAGAGTTCGCTGGGTGGCTTGCCATTGCGGTTGGTATCTGGGTAACGCTGAATCCGGCAGTATCCACAACGAAAAAAAAACCTGACCTGTATAGCAATAGGGTCATACAATAAGTCCTCAATAGCAAGCAGATATCCCATCTTCTTTTACTACACATAACGTGAAGATAGATAGATAGATAGATAGATAGATAGATAGATAGATAGATAACACAAGACTTCTATACACCACCTACAATTCAAAAGAAAACTGAAATGGCGCCGGCATACCCACACCATAATGAACTAGCACAACACTAACGCCATTTTCTTTTTAGACACGCTTTCAACCATCTATAACTTATACAATACTACTTGATTATTGTTAACCAACTTTACATGAAAACAGAATTACAAAAACTTTGCACATATCTTTTGGGGGGGGGGGGGGTTAGGGGAGGGGAATTAAGTAGTAAAGACTCACCAATATTTACTTTCTTTCACACAGGACATGGCCACTATGACCCACGGTCCTGGGATGTTTCCAACTGTCTCTTACTCTGCGCGAATGAGCTTCACAATCAAAAGGTAAGTATTACTACTATTTATTTTTTTCATTTATCTGCTTTCTCCCTTTCCCCAAACCTTCTCTTGTTGTCGACGTGACTTCTCTACTTCTCTAGCGCCGAAAAACTCTCCTCTCACAGAAGTTTTTTTTCTTCTTTTTTTTAAATTGAGTAATCTCTGATTGGCCCTGCATATTATTGCGGCATTTTATATCATCTGGGTATTCTTAAAGTGATATCTCACTTAGTTTTAAATACCCAGACGATGAGATCAACTATGAGATCAATATATATATTTTTCCCTACCCCTTTCTTTATATCTTTTTAAAGTGGACCATGTTAAGCTGGGCTACACAATGTTCTGATAAAATTTGGGTAGGAACCCAAATGAAACCCAAATGAAAACCGCAATGATGATCACAGCAGTAAACTCTGTCTGCATCTGAGTGCTAAAACCTCCACGAGTTCCGAACAGTGCACAGAGACGATCGCTGCATTCCTACATTAGCTGTTATTGATGTAGACACACAGTCCACTGCCCCGCGTCATACTTGACGAGGAGGTGCCTCTGTCGGCGCGGTAGCTGGCTATTTGTGTGTGTGAGAACAAAAGATGAATATCAGAAGAGAGATCAGAGCTTTTATTCCCTGGTATTTATATCCATACCTTTGTGCTTTCCATTGCCTTAGTAGAGCATAATGTTTGTGTTGTTCGTCCATAAAACTTTGCTCTAGAACTTCAAAAATCCAGATGATTGTCACTGCTGATGAGTGATTTGCACCTTGCAGTATGGCCTCTGTTTTGTGGTTCTCTAAGTCTACTTCAACCAGTGGATTGATATTTCCACCCCTGATCTTTGAAGGTTGTTCATACTGTTGCAGACTGTTGCTTTGGGCTTTTTCTTTACTGCTATCACCATTTGTCTGTCATCAGTTTTCCTTGGACGACCAGTTCGATGCCTGTTGCTCAGTACACCAGTGGTTTCCTTCCTTTTCAGGACATTCCAAATTGTGGTATTGGCTATGCCCAATGTCCACTGCATGAAAAGAGCTGTATCTGGACAAATATGGTATGGGAAATCCCCACTAAACTCTACGTTTGCCAGATGTATGAGGTAGAGTGCTTGGAAAGGTAG
>JAODJW010003511.1:0-11080 GCA_026777045.1 Hyperopisus bebe | reverse complement strand
GGTCTGCCGGGGTCTCGGACTCTGGGGTGGGGTCTGCGAGGGCCTTGGGCCCCGGGGCCTGGTCTGCTGTGGTCTCGGACTCTGGGGGGGACTTGGATTCTGGAGAGGAATCTGTGGGGGCCTCAGGCCCTGGGGCTGGGTCTGCGGGGGCCTCGGACCCTGGGGCCGCGTGCTCCTCCGATACTGCAGTTGACTGTTTGCTCTTCTTTATCAGGGTGAACTTGAATGCGTTCTTCAGGGTAAACTTCTTCTTCTTCTTTGAGGTGCCGCTGGCCTCGGGCTTGGCAGTGTCCCCCTCTGCGGATTGGGCTAGCTTGATGGCATCCCCAGGGGTCGCCGCCACCTCCTCTGCAGGGCGGTCACCATTGGCGGCAGGGACTGGTTCAGCTGCGACATCACCATTGCTTTTCACATGACCGTTTTCCTATGGATAAAAACAGTGAGTGCCTGTAAAAAATTTGAAAACTGAAAATGAAAACCTACCACCACCATCCTGTGCACTATAATGTCCCACGTGGTGAGTAATCTGCCTAATCCGCACGTATATGGGCTCCGAGACCCACGGTGGCCAGGAGCAACACTCGGTCGCATCACATCGCGGCGCCCTCGCGGTCACGCCTTGCGGTACCCGCTTTGGCCAGCAGGCGGCAATCCGGTCCACGAAGCAGAAGCGATGAGCCCCACGAACAAAAGAATCGCGTCCCACCGTCCCGGGTCCGGTTCGGGCACCGACCTGCCGCCGCCCGCCTCAAACCGTTTCCTCATGTCAAGCCCGGGCGTAACCGTTGCCATCCTGATCGACCGACAGAGAACCGCGGTGACAGCACCGAGCCGCAGCACCGAGACCCGTCGGATCCCGCTCCAGCGGAGGAGCGGATATTCGTCAGGTGCCCCACGAACAGTCCGACACGGATCATGACGCTCCGGATCCGCTTGTCTCCCCGTTCCGTCCCCGTTCTCACCTGGCTGTTAGACTTGGTGGCCGCCGGATCCGCGGCTCCGGCTTTGGACGGCTGCGTCCCCATGGATCTTTGTTCAGGCACAGTTAGTGACGGCGGCCTGAGCCGAATTCCGGCCTCTCGCTTCTTTTCTTTCTCTCTTCTCACGCTGCTTCCCTCTTTGGGTCCGGATCATAAGAAACCCCCGCTTCTTCAGCGCACCAGCGACTACAACAGCATGCTCAGGCGCTCGCGCCTCTAAAGCCGGCTTGACTCCATCCGGGGGGGGGGGGGGGGGGGGGGGCGGAGCTCATTGCCAGTTTCGGACGTCCCCGCTGGCTGAACGTACTGGCACTGCCCCTACTGCGGCTTTGCGGCTTTTTAAAAATGTCATTAATTTAATTTTTTGTTCTTATTATAACATCAATGCCCATATGGGACCTTTTACCCTATCAGGTTATAAGTGACAAGTGGGATGGTAAATACAATAAACAAAAACGACATTTTAAGATTACGATCAACAATAGATCCATACAGCAGCAAGAACGTTGTGCAGGGAGAAATGTTCTTATGGCGCGTAACAGACAAGGCGCGAAGACACTATGCATGGTGACAACAAAGTAAAAGCAGTGCAAACACAGTGCACAAATAAGTAACATTAAAAATAAATAAATATTTAAAGATATTAAATTTAGTGCACAATGATTTTTACCGGTGGTAACCACCGCCCCTGGCACACTGCCCCTGACACAGCTACAGCACGTTATGGGCACACTGGTGTCGCAGACAAGGGCTTCCCCCCTTAATGAGATAAGCAAGGCTGCCTGCAGAAATGTTGCTTTTGAACACTAAACAGCCAGTGCTGCTCTGCTGGGGTTCCGCTCTTTGGCAGGTTACCACCCTGCTCCTATCGCGACACTGTGACCCAATGTGTGAGTCATATGCCACGCTGGCCTGCTGACATCTTGATCACTGCGGGCTGTCAGCGTCACCTGACCTCAGCTCCTGCGGTACAGGCTTTCCCCCAAATTCACAGCAAGGGAGGGGAATTCTGCAAAGCCGTCACATGACTCCTGTCTGGCCTTAAAATGTGTGACCCGCTTGGGATAGGGGGGGGTCATGAGGTACGCTCCACCTGCTCATAGTGGAAATTCTGGGAAGTGACTGGCATTCCCGTCAGTAAAAAAGACATAGTGGAAATCCCCCAGTCAAAACATGAGTGGGAAATCCCTGCAGGGTGACGAAGTCCTGGTTTGCGCTGTGGGGGCAGACAGGCTGTTTCTGCCTGTGTGTGCACGAGCAGAGTGTCAGTGTTGGGGGGCGTATAGCATGTGAAATCCTGCTGCTGTGACAATGCACACACACGCCGTTTGAAGCCTGTCCGAGTATCTGCTCTGTCCTGGAATGTCAGTGATGAGCAGGGGAACCAGCTCTCGGGTCTGCTGAGGTCTGAATGGATTTGCCCCATGGCGTAAAAAAAACAGTCATGAAGGCAGAGGAATGCAGAAATAACCCCCCCCCCCCCCCCCCCCCAACACTCATGCACCCTTCACTGTGGAATTTCTCAGGATCTCCTCCCTTTAGTGTGGGCTTCACACAGAAGCCCCCAGTGTCTTGGCCCCCCAACACCCTGCTAGAGCTGCCCCCAGTTTGAGAGGACCTTCGTAGACAGGGTGTGTGTGTCTGTGAATGTACCCCCAGCGGGGGGGGGCAAGACCTCCCACCCCAACGGCTCTGCGCTCCCCAGGCCACATGGACTACGGCAGGCGGGGGATTCCCGGTGGCCGGGGGGGTTGCACGTAGTCCATGCTGGAGGGGCTGCTTTCTGGCCAACAGCACACAGACAGGCTACGGCGGAGTTTGGTCCTCAGTGCCACCACTCATGTTTATCCACTTATTCCTAAACCACCGGCATTATCATGATGATGTAATAGCTCTGCTCCTCTGGGAAGACCTCACTTTAGGTGCTGGGACAGGGCTGGTGGGATCTGCTGCTATTCAGGTCGGGTATTGCTGCTGGGTGATCAGGTCTCTTTCTGGGAGCTTGTGCGGTCAGACACTTTGCGATTGCTTGTGCTCTCAGACTATTTGACCTTCAGAATCACCTCACCTGCAACTGAACAGGACAGTTCACACTATGGTGAACTGAATTGTAAAGATGGCATCCCGTGATGGTGCCAGGTGGATAATCACAGACCTCTGCCATGCAGCCCCCTATTCTGCTCCTGAAGTCTGCATGACTCTGTGCTTAATTATACATCGGTGTCAGCAATAGGTTTGGCTTAATCAGGCAATTCCTCTAATGTAATACAATTGATTTTTATGTAGTGCCTTTCATAACACAATCGCCTCACAGGTACTTTACAAAAGCGAACACAATCCATCACTACATCATTCATACAAAAAGTAATGAGTGTCTATATACTTTTGACCATACAGTGTACATCATAGCTACTTGAGTGTGTCTGTGTGTAGCTCCGCCTCCTCCAGGGTCACATGATGACCAGACCACACCTTCTTCATCAGGCTTGCTCACTCTGTTAAATCAATTTTTTTCTACAGTGTAAACATTAAAAGTTTGATTATTTGTGCTGTTCTAACTTGGTCACTGGGCCTCCACTACTAGGTTTACAAGCGTTGCCGTAACATCTTACCGACAGCCCTTAAATCTTTTTTTGTCACTGGCAGAAAATTTCCTGTGGGAGAATTAAGCACAAATTCAATGCACAAATTCAACAAAGGTGCGGCAGAGTGACACATTCACACTCCCTACTTGTTAATTCCCAGCAATTCAGTCACCCTGTACCAAGACAAAAGTTTACTTAAAGTCACCTGACACATGAAAGGAATTCACCTGTTTGTTTGTGTGCTGCACATGTGTCAGCGTATGTGCGATGATTGGGCTATGCATGCTGACTCGATTGCGGCAGCCTTCCGCTCTTTCTGGGATGGGTTAGGGTCAGCCCCAGAGCTGCTGCTGACTGGGGGAGAAAGCAGCCAGCTGCGGCAGAGAACTCATCATTCCCGCTGGCAGAGAGGCTTCCTGGGTGCTTGTGCAGACAGTACCAACAGAGTTGAGGAAATTCCCTTAAAATCCCCTAATGAACAAAAGAGAAAGCGAAAGACACAGGAATAGAGACACCATCTGTGCTGTCAGCCCTGGAAAACCCAGCCTGATTTCCAGTAACAACCCAGTGGAGCTGCACCCTCACAGTCCCCAAACCCGCAGACTGCAGGCTCACCAGCAGGGGGTGTAGTGGTTGGGAGGGGGACCGTACAGGCTACAGGTTCTAACTATGGGCTGGGGCTTCCCCTCCCAGAAAGAGCGCATGCCCTGCATACCCCTCCCGGAAAGAGCGCGTACCCTGCATTCCCCTCCCGGAAAGAGCTCGTACCCTGCATTCCCCTCCCGGAAAGAGCGTGTACCCTGCATTCCCCTCCTGGAAAGAGCGCGTACCCTGCATACCCCTTCCGGAAAGAGCGCGTACCCTACATACCCCTCCCGTTAAGGATCAATTAGTGTAACACTTTCAGATCAGAACACAGCAATAAAAACCGGGTTGATTTTGAACAGGCATCTCTCCTGTGAAGCTGGAGATAAATAGTGACTGTGTGCTGTGTGTTGTTTTTGCTTTGGTAGTACTTGGGTACCTCTAGCAAGATTACCACACAGACACGGTGATCTCACCAAGAGAAATATTTATACACCCATCTGCACTGAACAATATATTTCAGCCAACAAGGAGCTTGGTGGGCCAGATTCATGGGGGGATCTGCTGGGATCTGCAGCCTTCATCTGGCTGCATCTGTGAAGTATAAGTAGAGAATAAAGCCAAAAGGCCCTTGGCACAATGACAGAACAAAGAGAACTGAACTTGCAGCACAGTCTTACTTGTAGGGCCTGAGACTGAGAGAACAAGGTGACATGGTCAGCTTCAGTAAGACTAAGAGAATAAGATGATAGGGTCAGCTTCAGTCAGAGAGACAAGGAGATATAGTCAGTTTCAGTCAGACAGAACAAGGAGACACGGTCGGCTTCAGTCAGAGAGACAAGGAGATATGGTCAGCTTCAGTCAGATAGACAAGAAGATATGGTCAGCTTCAGTCAGATAGACAAGGAGATATGGTCAGCTTCAGTCAGATAGACAAGGAGATATGGTCAGTTTCAGTCAAATAGAGACACAAGGAGATATGGTCAGCTTCGGTCAGATAGACACACCTCACCGCGTCCTGCTCCTGTACCCTTCCTCTGCGCCCCCCCACCTCACCGCATCCTGCTCCTGTACCCTTACTCTGCGCCCCCCCCACCTCACCGCGTCCTGCTCCTTTCCCTCACTAACTTAAATCAGCCGAGCCATGTTACTTGGACATTCGAGAATAAAAATTTTATTACCAACAAAATCCCCATGCCCCGGGACCCCCCTCTCCTAATTCTTTGGGATGGAGGGACAGAAGGTTGAGGGCTGAGAGCAGGGCACACTCGCCAGGCCTCACCACCCCCTTTCACATGGTAGCACTAGTCTGACATCATCAGCCTCCACTGATTAATCGTTGGCGGCATCATGTGACCCACCTCCTTCAGATGTATGTACAGGCCAGAAGTTTGAGCCCATCCTTGGATTAAAAAAAAAAAAAAAACAATACACTTCTTTGTCAAACTTTTATTACAAGATAATATTAGAAATACTTTACACAAATGTAACTGAATGCTTTTCAGTATTTTATAGCTTGTAGTAACACATTATTTAGCCACAAGGGTTAAAACTATTGGTTTTGAAAAAGACATATTCAGGACTGTCTTTAGTGCATTGATATTCACTTTGTGCTGGAATTCTATTTACTAACGTCAGAACTTGATTTGCACTTGGCCGCTCTTGGTGTGTCTTAAACTAAACACTCATCTGCCTTGTCCCAGATCACTTTGTGGGAGGTTTAATGCTCTGCCTGGTCCTCGTTTCAGTCTCCTGTTGGATCTCCTTCTGTATCACAATCGATGTCAGAATTTTTGATAACTATTTGTTATTTTTATGTTTGTAATGGCTAGAAAGACACAGCTAACAATTGACCAGAGGACCCAAATCATAATTTTGAGTAACTAAGGTTTCTCTCATCGTCATATAACTAGAAATTTAAATGTCTCTAAACATGGAGTGACAGTTTACAGAGAAAAAGGCTGACAGGAAGCAACAGTGACCAGAAACTGTCTGAGGCAAGGAAAGTGATATGAAAGGCTAAAGATCAGCACTTAGTTGTGATGTGCAATAAAAATCGGAAGATAATTGCAGATGTCTGAGGGCTACGATTAATGTGAACAGAGGGGAACTGGTATCTCTTACAGTGAAGCAAAGTCGGAGAGCAGCTGGACTGCGTGGCTGAGATGCTGCCGGAAAACCTTTGTGGTGTTAACAAGAAGTAGAGACTATTATAGGCTAAACAACACAAACACTGGAGTATTCAGGAGTGGGACCTGGTCTTGTGGACAGACGAAAGTCCATCTGTGGGACGCATCTGCGAATGAGACAGAACTGTCTGCATGCTTGAAAAGGTGCTGGGAGGGTCTGCACAGAAGTTATTTTCAAAAAAACGCTGGAAAGGAAACTGTGAATCTGTGCTGCTGTGACAAAGGCAAGGGCTGGTTATTTTGATGAAAGACAGGCACTTACGTTCATTAAATCGCACTTACAACATATGACAAATTGTTACATTACACTTCAAAACCAGTCACTCACATTTGTTTGAAGTATTTTTAAGGAGTACAAAGCTGAGGGGGGGGGGGGGGGTGGGGGTATGTCTGTGAACAGTGAAGGTATTTGGAGTGAGGGGCTTCTGCTCCCAGTCCAAATGGCCTCAGTAGAGGTAGAGGACTCACAGCCTGTATCTGCTTTTGGGGGTGAGACAATCCGGAAATGCCAGAGGAGAGCTTCAGCAGGAAGTCTGCTCCCTGCGGGCTAGCTGCAGGGGTCAAAGGTCAGCACTGCTGAGCCTGTTAACTCCCCAGGGTAAGACACGCACACGTATACATACATGCATGCAAACACGCACGCAACTGCTCAGCTGTTATCTCACACTGTTCTGTGCCAAAAGAGTGGCAAATGAGGGGTAATTATGGGGCAATCTACCAGTAGCCCTGGCAGCATCCATAATGCAATGCAGCTCCGTGAGACAGGACACAGCCTTGACTGGGCCAGTTTCAGAGCTGCAGAGGGTCTCAGACACCTCACAGTCTCACTAAACTCCTGACATGTGTGTGCTTAATCTGACACCAGGCAGCCTTCAGCTCGCGACCCCTCGCTAAGTGACGCATGTGAAGCGCGGGTACAATCCCTCGCGAACTGATCTGTTTGGAGACAGAGCCAGCAAGGTCAAAATATACACTACATTATAACAATAATAATAATGAATGAGACCAGTTTACACAGCCTGTCCATCCCACTTCAGGATCTGTGGTGTAATTGGAGGGATGTCTGCTATCCCAGCTTCAAGTCAACAGGAAGTGACACATTCCTTGAGAGGAAGCCCCACCCAGGCAGGAAGCCCCAGCTGCTGTCTCTCATTCATTCAGAAATCCTGTACAGGCAGGTGGCACAAATATATACACTTGCTGATCTCGCACCAGCTCGCTCTCATGCTCCATAAAAGGCTGAAATCAGCCATGTCAGTGTCCCTGTGGGGGGAGTGGGGGATGAGCAGGCTGTTACTGCTAGGGGGAAAGAGTCATCATGTGTCACATATGTGGGCTACTTCCTCCCTGTGTCACAGCGCAGCACAGTCTGAAGTTTGCCGATTGCACCAGAGCTGTGGATTATACAAATGAAAAACTTCCAAGTCAGCCTATCAGGAAGCAGGGATTATCAGCCTATCAGGAAGCAGGACCTATTGGGCAGTTCCTCTGAATTAGCAGAAGCACATGGGAATGAGTGTGATCTTCACACGCACACACACACCCCCACGGTTCAGAGATCCAAGCTACAATCCCAAAGTCACATGACTTTAACACTGGGCTTACTGCCTGATACAGGCACTGGGAGGGGGGGTTGGGCCTCTCTGCATGATGAACAGTTGGATCCTCCTACCTTAGGGACCTTCTACTGTCTCCATAGAGCGCCTCCTAGTGGCGGAGTCTGCCAATCCGCTCACGGAGCTTCTGCCAGCGGTACTTCCACCTGCAAAGCAGGTGGTCAGAGAAAGGAGCCCTGACAGACACACACACACACATACAGACAGACACATATACAGACAGACAGACATACAGACAGACACATATACAGACAGACAGACATACAGACAGACACATATACAGACAGACATACAGACACACATACAGACAGACACATATACAGACAGACAGACATACAGACAGACACATATACAGACAGACAGACATACAGACAGACACACACATACAGACACATATACAGACAGACAGACATACAGATAGACACACACACACACACATACAGACAGACACACACACACACATACAGACACATATACATACAGACACACACACATATACAGACACACACTCATACAGACACACACACATATACAGACAGACACATATACAGACAGACACATATACAGACAGACAGACATACAGACACACACACACACACACACACACATACAGACAGACACACACACACATACAGACACACACTCATACAGACACATATACACACAGACAGACAGACACACACACATATACAGACACACACTCATACAGACAGATATACAGACAGACAGACACACACACATATACAGACACACACTCATACAGACACATATACAGACAGACAGACACACACACACACACACACTGCTGCCATACTTACACCAGCGTGTGGTGCAGGCGGCAGAATCCTGCGGGGTGACTGGATGGCACATCGGAAAAGCCTGTGTTCCCCGGAAAAACCACTAGCTGGTGCCGAAGGGTGTGCCAGGAAGAGCCGGCTGGCCCAGTAGCCTCCGCTGCTCTGGTGAGGGATACGGCGGCACTCCAGCACTGGAGCTAGATAGCAGCTGCTGTACAGGGGCTCATACAGATGGGAACGGGGCTTGCTGCTGTTCGGGAAGCAGGGGTAGGGGAGCAGAATAGGCGGAAAAGGAGGAGGATGTGGCAGAAGGATGGATGAAGACAGGAGAGATGAAGTGGGTGAGTGGCAGCTACAAAAGGAGCAGCAGTTTCTCCTCATGAAGGCAAGGTGGTCACTCCTGAAAAGGTTGTGGTCTTTAGACTGTGTGTGTGGCATGTGTCAGACCATGCCCACCCACCCATGACTGCCCAGGGTGCTGCAGCGTCTCTGATTCACACGACTGTATTACCTGCAGCCCATATTCCCGTTCTCCATCTCTCTCTGTGACCCAGACCCACGGATCGCACCACCTTCTAGCCGCAGAAACAGGCCCACGTGCTGCACCCAAGCAGAGGAGATTCCCAGTCTCTGTCGGCAGAGCCCTGCCCCGCCATGGGCAGGCGATAGGAGCTGCGGGGGGGCAGACCCACACGTACCTGAGGAGGAAGCTGGCCGTGTACTGAGCCATCTCCGGGAACATGGATCTCCTGCTCCTCATGTCTGCTGACCAGCACCAGCAGCAATGAGTTCCCCCTTAAGTAGCAGTGGCCATGGGGCAGCACCCCCATATTCCCTCCAGAGGAACCCCCCGGAAATAGACACCGGGAGAGCAGCTGAACGACAGCCACTCTGGTCAAATAAGGCCTGGCAGCCGGGCACAGGGGCGCCGCCCCCGCGGGCATCTGCGATGAGGACAACTGGCGTTCTGGCTGCCTGCGTCACAGACACCTGGCCTGTCGCTGAAGGAAGCCTTTTCCTCTATAAGTGTTCAAGCGTTCATGTGGAAACACAGCAGCCTGAAAAGGACGGGGCACAGAAGGTGGTAGAGAGAGCTGTGGGGGGGGGGGGCACCCGGGGTCAGCACAGCACCAAGACAGGGGGTGGAAACCCGCGGCAGGTGATTAAACCCCTTATTAATTCCAACCCACAGAATGTGCCAGAAATACGCTGAGATTATGGAGGCGTCACACACCTCGATCTGAGGGACTCATTAGAAGCCCTGCTCATCATTAACAGACACACAGTGTGTTTATAGCAACAGCATCACACTCTCCTGCAGACACCTGTGTGACCACCTGATAAGTGGAGGAAGCAAAGCAGGCAGAGCAGACTGAGACTGAGGGAGTGAGTCACAGGGCTGACACCTAGACCCTTCTGCCCCCAACTGAACCATGGGTGCTGATGCCACACAGTAACCCTTTTACTTATATTACATGAATGTTGGTTGTACACAAAGCAAACGGAAGCATCCCACTGCACCTCACAATCCCCACGACGAGGGCCGGCCTGAAAGCCTAGAGGCAGCCTGCAGTCTGGGTCAAAGCCACGAGGGCCGGCCTGAAAGCCTAGAGGCAGCCTGCAGTCTGGGTCCAGGCCACCCTGAGGGTGCTTATGTTTCGCACTCTCGGTGTGTCTGAGTCACAAAAGCGCTGCATATATAGCGGGTATATTTAGCGGGGGGGCTAAAAAGCGGAAGAGGCATTGGGTGATGGGCCTGTGAAAAAAAAAAACGGGTGTTAGTGTTTGTGTCAGGAAATGGCACTGTGATACTGCAAACTGTGACGGCAAACTCGTGCGGCGGTGACAAAGCACAGGGCCTTCTGAGTGCCACCGGGGGCTTGGGAGAGGCCAGTGGACAGACGCGACCTTGGGGCATGTAGTGTTTAGCAATGGTAGCCGAGCCAGATGTTAACTAAGAGGACGAGGGACCGAGGTCCTCAGGGAGAGTGTTACTGTCTGGGGGCTGCAGCGGGAGGGTAACAGGGACACTGTGGGGGTGGGTGTTTGGCGAGGTGACAGAAGAGGTGGGTGTAGATGCTCCAGGCAATGTGAGAAGTGTCAGAAAAGGCTCTTTGTGCTGGTGGTCTCTGGGGGCAGAGCAGTCACAGAGCGGCCCTATTGGACCACCATTACCATGCTTTCTTCCCTGTTCTTGGTGGATAAGGGTGACTGGGACCTGTCTGATCCTGTATCATTTCCCACAATTCCTTTTGCTCAGCAGTCTAAACGTCCTGCCAAGGAAGACTTCCTGCTGGGCGGTGATAGTCTGCCACTAGTGTCCACACC
>JAODJW010003510.1:0-11100 GCA_026777045.1 Hyperopisus bebe | reverse complement strand
ATATATATATATATTTTTTTTTTTTTTTATGGAGTTCTGGTTTTGGTTTTTCTTTGGTATTTTCTGTCTCCGTAAAGATAATTGTTTTTGTTCAGAATCCCTGCCTTTGTCTGTTTTTTGGAGTCCTGTCAACAGCACAGCTGTGTTGTCTGTCTAGTGCATTGCTCAGGGGATCCCTGGTATGTCAGAATTTCACCGTTGGTTCCTCTGGCTTGCTCATGATCATCTGCAATTGGTTTTCCTTCCACCACAAGACAAAATCGTTTTCAATGCAGCCTTCATTGGAGGAATCATTCACCATTTTTTGGGTGACGTGAGCTAACGATGCACTTACTATCCACTGTGTTGAGAGTGAGTAGGAAGGGAGACAGGATAGATGATGTCATCAGGCCCCACAGTCTGTCATGTGTTCAGTGTGGAGAACTGCACAGGAATGGTATCTATCCCCATCCCCATCTGTCCCTGTAAACATCCAGACCGTCCCCACCATGTCCCTGCATGCACGAAAATCGTCCCCATCCTGTCCCACACGCCAGATGTGTTTATGGCATCCTTTCATGTAGAAAGGTTTCACTTTGTTCACCAAGAGGATCAAGGGGAACAGAAAATTGTGTGGTTTTTCCAGAACGCGGGGGGGGTTGCTACACTCCTAACCTGTGTGATGTGGAATTCCACTGTAATCTCGGAATCATATTAACAAATATATAACGGATGTTTACTTACAGTACATCGTTTTTTCTAGATACTAACTTTGAATTGAAAAGTTAGACATTGTTGCAATTAATTCTACCAGGATTACTCTTAAGGAATACATATACTGTAGTAAGGTACACAAAGTTCATAATTTTCATATTTGAAGGCTTTTCCACCCTACTTCGACCATCTGTTATTCTTCAGCCCAGTTTTGTGTATGTCCTGCCTATCCCTCATAAGCTATCCTCTGACTTTGGCTAGTCTGAGGTACCTGACTTGTCTTGGAAAACTCAATCAGACATCTGATCTGAAAAGATGCTGCTCAATCTTACCCTCTGTGAGTATGCCGTCTTCTTGAAATCTATACATGTAAATATATTCTGTAGGTTCTTCATTTCATTATATAGTTTATTTCACAAAACTGATTCACCAATACATTTTTTTTGACTAAACCAATAATAAAACTAAATAATTTGTTGTGATAACACTTAACTTGCATAATCACCATTTTATAAAATAAACAACAAACTTGGGCATACTTTGACATTTTTGTCCTTGATAAAACCACAGCTTTAAATAAAAGCTGCTGAGGTTTACAGGTTTTACTTATGACAATCCATGGTGGATGCTGGTTATCATCCTCTCCTGATGGCCATAGAAACGAAACTGGATTTCCATTAAATGACATCTACAAGGGTGTAGGCTGCACCCTGGATGGCCTGTGCCACGATGGACAGCTGTCTGTGCACCTGGTTCCAGTCCTTCTGGAGGTCGCTTTTCATAGCCTGATCATAAGCATCGGCAAGCCCTGGGAAGGTAGGCACCCCGGACGTCCTGGAAGTCCAGATTACATGCCTGATAGGAAAAGTTGGGAAAGTCACATATTTAGGGTACAGCAAAATTATATTCTGGATAAGACCATTTAACTTGCTGCTGAGTTATTGTAACAGGAGGGAAATGGTATCAAACCTGTATCCATATTTGTCAGGGAATGCTTGAGGGTCTAGAAATGCCCGTTCCAGCAGCATGAGCTGGTCATTTATGCTCCGAGCCTTCAGAGGCCTGAGGAAGAAACATTTAATGATAATAAGACTTGCTGTACATCACTGTACAAAAGAGTGTGAAAGGGTAGTGAAAGGTCATACTGACGATTCTTTTATGAAGTTACTGTTCAGGATCAGTTCATTCAATCTGTTGGTCGCTGCACGGAACTTGGCCACGGCGTTAGACAGTGGTTCTAGGATATAAAATGGGATTCACTGACACCAAGTTAATCCTTAACTAAGCCCAGAATTACTCCACTTCGACTTAAAACATTTCATTCTTTTATTTTCTTAGATATTTTTTGTTTATGGGTTCTCAGTTCTAATTGTGTCCTGTCTTGCATATTGTATTCTAATTCTTTGGAATTCTATGCAAAATAAGTTACCAAAGTTTAGCCGTGCATTGTCTTATATTGTAATACGAAAATAGGTTGAATGATTTGGATATGGTCTCATTCGGTTAAAGTTCAATGATTCAAGGATTCAAAAGCTTTATTGTCATATTTATGAGTACAAGTACAATAAAATACTTGCTTGTGTACCTCCTGTTGATTGAAACTACATAACAATAAAACCAGGCTTACCCACAGAGATCTTCTTCTGTGCCAGAGTGCTACCAAAGTTCTTCAGTGCAGTATTTAGGTATTGCTCCAGACTCTCTGCATAGTCCGTCAAATTAAAGGGCAGCAGGAGGCTATCAGACAAACGCAAGAGCACATTGCCTGCTGTCCTCGCCACGGTTTGGTGACTCGTGAATCCTGAGCCCAGGAGACAGACCGATGAGTGCATGCTCAGCATCTAACAAAATGCGCCACAAAGCTTTCTTCTTATAATATTATATGTGGCAAAAGTATGCAGTTACAACAAGGATATCCATTCTTCGAGACATAATTTTCCAGAGGGATGGCCTAGTCTAGTTGATGATGGCTTCTATAAGTGGAATGTAGGTGGAAACTGGCACAAAGTATCAATAACAGACATCCTTCATCACAAGTGCAGATAAAATAAGATCTTGCAATGAATTTATAACCTCAGTCCTCACCTGGGTCGATGTACTTGGAAGCATAGTCAAAGGTGTCATAAGCTGTATGATAAGCTGGGTAGGTCCGAGCATTTGTCTTACTCTATAATAAAACCAGAGATAGCAACTAAGACTCAGGAGCATAGAAAACCCAACAGATGCACGGTACCATTTTAACAGCTGTGTGCTACTAACCCTGTCATAGGTATGTGAAATGTCCATTGAAGTTATACCCAGGAAGTGCATAAAAGGAGCATAGTCACTTCCTGCTCCTGTCAGAAAGCCCACACTGAAAAATCAAAAAATAAAGCTGATTAGCAATAAAGCCTTTAGTTGACAGATAATAGAAGAAGGCATAAAAATAATGGAAGATACAGACTTGGGAATGATGCCATGAGTCAGACTGGTACGGTTGGAGTATTGAATCCAGTTGTCATAGACTGATGTTGAGTCTTTATTTGGTATCTTTACCTGTGTAGACAAGATACTATTCTCAAATGGTACTCTCAGATGGTACCCTCTTCAAGTCAGGAGACAAAGGTTGATCATTTTTTTAACAGGTATTTGTTTGGTGCTATTTCTACCAGAAAATATATACAGTATTCTCAGATTGAACAACTACATTAAATGTGCTAATTAAAAAAACATGCTGATTTCACAAAATTGATTATTTTATTCTTAATTGAAAGTTTCATTTAGTCAAATTTAAGTTGTTAGGACATTACTTTATTGCTGTAAATCAGCCTCAAGGCAGCATGTTGTATACAGTATGTCAGATGTGATATTTGTATAAATCACACATTTAGGTGTAGAATGATTTGGTAACAATAAGAGAAATATTCACTATGGTGTTCAAGTGCGTTCAACTGGTGTGTTAGTGCTAGAACACACTGTTTCTTGTAATTTGATAAAACCATAGTTAAAAAAATGACAGTCAGGTGTTGCAAAGCAAGTGTGCCCTAGAATTGAGGGGAAGGTGACTAATTTGATTTCTTCATGTAAAAAAAATGATATCAGATGGCATTTGGATGGAGCACCTGCTTGGCAGCTGTGAGCACCACGCTCTGGGCTGCTGGTGACGCCTGCGCTTGTAGGGTAGCATTGCCTAACAGCAAAACATCAGATCACTCAACTGACAAGGGCTACTGAGGCCTGCCAGAGTTTACTGCGCAGGCATAAATTAAAAACAAAGTCAGTCATAAAATCTGCTGATATGATTACATTATCTTTAAGAACTCAGCTATTGAGTTTCTAGTTTATTATATAGTGCTATGAAAGTTAGCATTTAAGATAATGTCAACCTCACCAAACACTGAAATGTCGACATTGATGTAGGCCACAGTACGGGCCCTCAGCTTGCTGTAATACTCCTGTGGGAAGGATTTTTTTAATTGTTTAAAAATGAGAATTCCCAGCCCTTTAACTTCATTTACATCAAGGAGACTATAAAGAAGAGGTACAATTTTAAAATGTGAATAACTCTGTAGCTGTAGAGACTTGAGTCGATTAAGTTTCCGTAATGTTAATGTACCCATTTACAATTCCAGACAGATAACTGAAAATACAGCATTCTTCGATTTAGCCACATTTGACACGTTTTGAATTTTTCCATCATAACACCAGTAGTATCCTCTAAAATACCTACAATAAATAACGAAAAATGTACCTCTGCGTATTCAGTTGATCCAATAAGACCAAACTCTTCTGCACCCCAGCTCCCAAATATAATGGACCTGCGGGGCTTCCATCTGCCTGTCACATAGATCAGCACGTGTCACGTAGATCAGTACGTGTCACATAGATCAGTACATGTCACATAGATCAGTACGTGTCACATAGATCAGTACGTGTCACATAGATCTGTACGTGTCACATAGATCAGTATGCTACATATTCCACTCTTACCCAACAACTGATATTCTTTCTCAGTGAGTGAGGCATCGTGATCCGTGGTTGGACAGGTATTTTACAAATGTTGTCCCTTCACATCGGAAATATTGCCCCCCATCATTTGCTCTGACGGCAGGCCTTACCTGCCTTCACCATCTTGCCAAGGACCCTTGTTATTTCCAGCATGACCGCTGTGCCGCTGCTGGGATCAATGGCACCATGCACCCAACTGTCCCTGTGGTTTCCGTAGATGATGTACCTGTCTGAGTGGTGGCATCCATGTAGAAATGGGTTGACATATGTCTTGGGCTCCCTCCTACATGCAAACATGCTGAAGGTAATCGTACACTTTTATCAACTCACCAGGCTCGACGCTGCCTCGAATAACACCCATGACATTGGAAGAGTTCCTGAGCTCACCCTTGTTGTAGATATCCATCTGCACATCACTGGGACATGGCAGCATTCATGAACGTACTGTTGTTTTACTGTGTTTGTAATTTAACAGGTTAATTGGCTGGTCTGGAGATTGAACTCCAAAAATAAGCCAAGATATCCTCCTGAGACCCAAGGAAAAATGTGTCCTTCAATTTAGGTTATTTGTCTGGAGGAAATAAGACATCTTAGAATTTAGATTTTTCAAATTTATTTTTATTTTTAATTTCACAGCATGTCCTCTTTAGTGTACAACAAGAATAAATACGTTTCCTAACATCAGTGAAAAGATAGATGCAAAAATAAAATGTCCACTACAATGGACATAAATGAATGGGTGGGGCTTCAGGAGGATATCACACGATAGTTGTTTTCAGGATATTACTAGTTACTTAGATATGATCCAAGAAATTGTATATTTTGCAATTTTGTATTTAATATAATATGCACTGCAGTAATGTGCGGTGCTGTGAAGTATTAGGCCACAAATAAGCATTATATGTATCACCTGTTTGCAAAGGATGACGTGTTTTTGAATCCTGGTCCTCCAAAATTGTATGTGCAATTGAATGCTCCTTTCCAGGTTTCTGGGGCTGGTGATCCATCTAATGCACTGTAGCAACCCAAAATAGATTATAATCGAGTCATATATGAAAATATTACAAAGATAGGTATGTCTTGCTGTCTTCTTACCAAACAAAAATGCCATCAACCAATCAAAAATACTTTGCCTCTGGACTGGCCCATCCTATAGGAGACATAGATGATTGCCTAGGGCAGGGTTGGCCAATCTTAACCAGACAGGGCAGTTGTATATGAGGGATTTCACTGCAACTCCCTGATTATAGATTAGAGGACTGATTGGCTGAAGAGTCCTCACACCTGGGTTTGAACGGCTGACATTAAGGTTATTCCAAAAACCTGCATAGACACCGGCCCTTTGCGGATAAGATCGGCCCCTTCATGGTGTTGGGCGTCATTTAATTAGGCAGCGCAAAAGAGCAAGTGGAAAAAAATACCAGAAGAAATACAGTATACCGACAAAAGTATTGGGACACAATTCTTAATCATTGAATTCCAGCCCTGCTTTGCCTAAGGAATATTGCAATACAAACAATTTGCATTAATTGTAAATTATAATGGGTTATCACCAGTCCAGACACCAGATTAAAGAATAGGCATCCAAAAACCCAATTGGTTGTGTCGGAATGGGTGGAATCCCTTTAATGTCAGATTCCGGAATTCTGTAAGTGTCCTCTGGAAGTAAAGAAGAAAACTTTAAACACAAGTGACTCTAAATTACAGATTACATCAAACACAAATATGTTTTGTGCATTAAGGAATAATTTATCACCTTTAGCAGTGAGATAAGGAGTCAGCAAGTCCCCAAAGTCAGAGCTGTAGGACCCTCTCTCAACCCCAGTTGGGGGCAAGTACCAGGAGTGGGGGTACGTCTGACTGGCATCAGACATTTTATCATCATTTATATCTTTGGGTTCGGTGTAGACCAGCACTCCGATAACTCCAAACAGGGCTCCATTGATAGCCTAAGAGGCAGATATGAGGTAACCTTGATCAAGTGAGTATGTCAGGCTCTTCACGTGGTTGAAGATGGCATCGGTGGATGCATGAATGCAATGAAACTCTGAATATGCATAGCACAGGCCTGTACACAGTAATGTAGAAAAGAGTGAACTGGCTTACTTTTGCCCCTCTTCCAGCTCCTCCATATTTCACAATGGCAATAGTGTTGCTGAGATTTACAGTTTTGCTCAGAAGCGTGTAGTCCTCCATTGTACCATAATTGGCATACACAAGCTTTCCCTGGTAAACCAACATTAAAATAATCAGAACAATAAATGTAATCTGTACACTTTCATTATCTGTACAGAAGGTGCAGAAGATTAAGATATAAAATGTTAAAATACCTATTTCATAGAAGTAGTCTGTTGCTTGAAAATTAATATAGTTTGATAAGTGTGCTTGGGCCTGTCTGACGACAATTAAATGCAATACAATTGTAGATGAATCCTACCGCATAGGTGTAAATAACACCTGTAACCCTGAAAGCACTGAGATACCTTTGCGTGGCCAGCAGGACTATAGGCTGCATATGGCTGGACCACTGCTGGGTCTTCCTGGTCAGGTCCATAAGGTTCCTCCTTCTCACGTACGTTAAAAATGTCACTCCCAGGTGGTGAAACTTAACAAAAAAAAAAATACAATGTACAGCGACGGTACTGCAATGAATGGTGTTGTAATTGACATGCAGGTAACATTTTACTTCTGGCAATAAGTGCAGTGATAAAGTTGCTTGTTCTTTTGTTAACCTGTAAAGTTAAATTTTAAGAACCCAAGTTAAGCTCCTTGTTTTATACCACCTGGGTCAGTTTTTTTTTCTTTCGATTATTTTTCTGTATCAGGGACAGATACCCTATTCTAAATCAATTTATGAGCTTCATATTCATTTACGTTTAATTTAATACTTTTATATGCCACCAATATATCAAGGCAGATAAAAATTAAAGTAATTATATGAATCTAATATGTGTAACGTAAAATAATATTAATATTAATAATCTGTATATTATTCTGTACACACCCACAGAGACTCTGTTTGGAGTTTTTTCATCGGGAAAGGACAGGAACACCATGTACTCCTCCCTCCAGGCATCATCTAGCCCACTGTCTGGGTCCTGCCATCTCTTCAACATGTATTTCACTGTTTCCTCATCTCCAGCTGTTGTGGCCATGTGAGGAACCTTGGTCAGCTGCCTGAGAAGATAAAAAGGAACTGGGCAGGTAGCTTAAGAAGATCTCATTTTAAGAGAAAACACATTTATGTTGTTTTACAATATCATCCATATTTGTTTATAATAGCATTTTGTGTGTCTATTCATCCATACATATATAAGCTACTTATGCAGGTAAGGATCATGACCAGAATTGTAGCTGAAATTTCAATATAGCAAAGCTAGACATTAAAGGGAACATATTCATATTCCAGGGAAAATTTTTATTCACTGAATAATTTACTAATGCAAAAATTATAAGCAGTCAAAGAAAATATTTTTGTTGATGTAAAATGATTATATCTGCCAAAGTGTGTCAGCTTACATGTTTCAAAACCTCTCCTAAAATCACCCCAATATTTGCAGCAATCGTCCATTACCCCAGTGTATTTTTTGACTTGACCACTACCCCAGCTTGTTCGGATAATCAATACCTCATTGAGTTATTTAACAAATTAAGCTAATAAGGCAAATTAAGCTAATAAATACATGGAATGGCTGAGGCTTGGGAACATCTTGCTATCCAACAAGGTAACAGTAACTTTTTGGAGAACAAAAGAAATTCTTGTTTATTTTTTATTGCATTACTGTTAATTTACATATGTTCTAATGTCAAATTGTGTTTTTTCATAGCAAAAATATACTCACTACCCCGATAAATGCAACATACAATATGATAAGCCTTCCAAGTAATTTTCAGAGGAATCCATTCAAAACCTGCCACAAGAAACTGACATAACTTTAAATCAGTCACCATATCTGCCCAGGCTACCTGAGGTTCTCTTGTATCTGGTTGTTGTCCACCTCTGCAAGGAACTGTGCAATGACGCTCTCATCCACATCCTGCACACATTCTGGAGATGTGCTGCCTTGCTTGATTCCAAAATGTCCCAGCAGTATGCCCACTGTGAGGGCCACTGCCCCCCCCAGTGCACATAGAAGCACCTTCTTTAGCATGGTTCTATCTTGGCTGTCAGAGAAAAAGTGAGAAATGTGTCAGTGATGTCATCACTCTTTTACTGGAGAAAGTTTTTTTTTTTTTTTTTGCTTGCGATATATCTTGATAAAAAGTTGCTTCACAATAGACTTCATTGGCTAATGATTTCTCAGGTTGGGGCTGTACTTTACCCCATTCAGGAATGTTTATACGACAGCAGAATTCAGTTCTAGAAGGTCTATGGATACTCCAACTAGTAGGTTAATACCACTGACATTTAGTTGTTTGCAAAGGACTTTATTGACCCAGTTTGGTATGTTTTGAGTAACTGAAAAAATATTTCTGAACATATAATAACTGGATGTAGAACCTGGTACCGATTCCATGTTCTAAAACTATAAAACATAATCCATTAAGGACTGGCATGCATTGGACTATACCGCACATTGCATAAATACCCATGTATATAATATCCATACTTATGCGTAGTTATGGCAATGAATGTAAGCATGTAGCATTCTTATGTAGTGTCTAACATAGTGCCCCCCATTGCGCTGCATGTCGCATTCTTATGTAGTGTTTAACATAGTGCCCCCCATTGCGGTGTATGTCGCATTCTTATGTAGTTTCTAACATAGTGCCCCCCCACTGCGGTGTATGTCACATTCTTATGTAGTGTCTAACATAGTGCCCCCCACTGCGGTGCATGTCGCATTCTTATGTAGTGTCTAACACAGTGTCCCCCCATTGCGGTGTGCTTGTAATCCCCCTGATGGTGTTTCATGGTTACTTTCCCTGTCCGAGCCGTTGCTGTGTTTCCTGTGACTTGGGCTTTTGCATGTTTCCTAAGCCTGTCTCACTGCGCTGACGTTGCAGCAAAATATGTTCTTACGAAAATGAATATTTTCTCTTTCAAATATTTTGACCTTTAGATTGTATAGAACAATTTCAACAGTTGGCAGGGGACTACTACATTTTTGTTTATTCTAGACAGATATGTATAAGTTGCCAAACATAGTCTTCTCATGAACTTCTCATTTGATCATGTGTTCCTGCTAAAGGAGGCAAAAGATCAACACCTTGAACTTTTTATAGGCACCATAAAAGACAGATGAATATATTGTGATTTGATTTTCAAGGTCAATGTCAGATTTCAGGATCTTATTCAATTTGAACAAGACTCTGAAACAGACCATTGTGGAGGCCACCAAGAAAAGGATGAATTATGAAGACAATCAAGTAAGGTGCTTATGCCATATTGAAAGCATTTGGATATCTCTGGGTGAATTAATGTAGTCAAATGGAAAATAAAAATGAATTTTGCCAGTAAATATGATTCAATATGTTACTGCCAGGAACCAAGTTTAATCTTTGTGATTAATTTTAACATTTCGGTATTTCTAACACACACCTGCACACATATGCTTATGTTTATCCTATTTAGTTATTTAGCTAAACTGAATTTAAATTACAATGCGAGTTGATGGCCTTGGTAATGGAGAAAGCAAATATAAGCTTTATCGTTCACTGGTTTTGACCGCAAGTAGCAGGGGACCTTGGTGCAAAGCTTGCATAGTTCAGCTTTGTTTGAGGAATTATTGTCAAGTGTCCAGTGCTTGGTTTAAGACCCTGATATGGATTCCTTGACAAACAAGTCTGTGAAGGAGAGGCCAAACAAACTAGGAAAAATAGTCTCCTGTATTTAAACCTGAGTGGTAAGTTATTCTAAAAAAGGGCTGGTCTGTACACAAGTGTACATGGTACCAGAGCACCCTAGGCAAAAAGTTTATAGTTACTGGGTCATCTGGCTTGTGTGTTTTGGTCTCTTCATTTAAGTGTGGAGCAGAACTATTAACCAATCACTTCTATAGACATGGAAAAATTTGTCGGCACCTTTCTACAGAGAAAAAAATAAATAAATCACATCTCTGAAATAACCTGAAACTGATAAATGTTTAATGGTATCCCTTACTGTTTATTCCATAATTACCACAAATCAGACTGCTTTTGATTCAGTTGAATATTTTATAGAAGTTAAATGAATGAAAATGGCATGGAAAAAATAAAATGGTACATTCTCCCTGTCTTCCTTCCGTACTCTGCTATCCAAATTCTCTTCGGATGTGACTGCAGCTAAAACTGCCTTTTATAAAGAAAAACTAGAGTCATCCTCACATGATCCTCGCAAACTCCATAATATCTTTTCTTCACTACTCACCCCTCCAACTCCTCCTGCTCCATCCTCCTTGACGGCTGAAGATTTTGCCAACTTCTTTGACGGAAAGATTG
>JAODJW010003509.1:0-11106 GCA_026777045.1 Hyperopisus bebe | reverse complement strand
TAAAGGTTTTATTTTTAGTCTCCTGACAGTCGTCTGTCACACGTTAACTACAACGAGTGATTGAGATGTGACTGAATGAGGGACCCCCTGGTCATCAAAATACTCCTGAGTCGCCCCACACAAAATTTATTTATGGCTAGATTTAGTACACTTAATTGCACAAAAAAATCCCTCCCTGAAACTAAAATATAATGAACTAATCATGAATGTTAATGACAACTGTATTCAGCCTATGTACTAGAAAGCCTAAAAACACCAAAAACAGTTTAGAACTAAATGCATTAAACTATCAATCCACTGCTTCCTGTCTCCATGCTACAATGCCACAGGAAACTCAGGAATACAGCTCAAAATCCAAACAAATTAGCCAGCCCTTACCCACTGTTATGCATCCCATTCGGCCAACCGAACTCCGGTTGATGAAACCAGTGAGATTATTCAGGTCAAATGTAACAAACTCCTGGGGCTCAGCTCAACCAATTCAGGGAATTTTCTGAGCTTGCACTTTTTCCAGCAGCAGGAAAGGTGCCAATATGAAGCCTTTTTCCAAATGAAAGCCCTCAGGAAGGTCCAAGCAAATCTTCTGTAAGGGTTCTGGGAAGATTCTGGTCAGGCACAAAAAGCAAATTCCTGCTGTACTCCGACAAGAAGAGGCACAAACCCCTATGCAGGTCTAAGTGGTTCTTCCAAAGGCTCAGCCTGCGAGCTGTGACTCTAAGCCTCTGCTATTCCAAGGCTTTCCCCAGGACATCCTGAGGCCTGCACGCAGGAACAATGCCCAGGGACGGCAGCTGCTCACAATGCACGCATAGGAACTACATCATCCAGCAAAAATGGCCTTCGAGGAAACACCCACCACTTTGATGGAGAACTTATCAGGCTTTTTTTTCACCCACGATTAATCCAAAACAAATGGATATTGTTTGCTGAATAAATATGTATGCTATTTTCACACATATCCAGATAAGCCTCTAGGTAGGGCTATCAAACACATGAGATGAAAGCTTATGGTTAAATGTGTAACTCAACCCACAGAAAGGACTCTAAAGGCAAATCATCCACATGAATGTAAACTCATAAAGAAAAGATCAAGAATGGTAATAGTTTTCTGACATATTCATTGGTAGGTAATTACCAGTTTTAACAGTTTTACAAAAATTACATTTTGTTTTTTTTTTAAGGTAATAACATTTTATTTAAAAACAAGAGCGCAATGCCTAAACCATCACTGTTATTTAGTGACAGGAGTATGAAAGTGGTTCATTTCTTCAAATCAGAGACATCTGTCTTCAGCGAATGGAGATGTGTAACTCTGTGGTAAATTCCGTCAGCTCATTCTCACATCTGGATCCTGTCTGTCTGAACTTGGACTGCAGCAACGAAACCCTGGATGCCTTTTATTTAGAATTCTGAAAAATGGCTTGAGTAACAAAATCATAATTCAGGTATGAAAACACTTAAAGGCAAAGCAATAACTCGCAAGTGCTCTGAACACAGTGAAGCAACCCCAATACAAATGTTCAGATCTCCTTTATGGAAAGCCCAAAAGCCTAATGTCTTTTATTTAAATGTGTTCTTATGATTTTGTAAAGTACTTTGAATTGTCTTGTATCTGAATCGTGCTATATAAACTTGATTTGCCTTGCCTAAACCCATGCTTGCTATACTGATTCAGGTCAATACTCTTCTCCGTATCACTGTTCTACAAGACACTGATCAATGCAGGTATTGAGATGATTAGAAGGTCAACCACACTGACACTTCAAGTTTCTTTACATCTTAAGTTTCTTCATATCTGAAGCCCACCTAGATTCTAACCTCAAAGTAAGCATGAAATGTTTTATTTCCTTGGATGAAGAAGAAATCTTATGGCTTTAACTGGCTCTCTTGAATAAACTACATCATGTGACCATGACATTACAACCCTCCATATCAAGCCAGGGACTGATGATCTGTACTGGAAATCACATGTATGATGCTACTACCTATCTGCTACTATCTGCCACAAAAAAATGCGGTATTTCAGACCGTGCTTTCCCCACACTAGGATGCTGACACAATTAACAGACGTCCTTAAAGCACTCATGCAGGTTGGATCAAGTTCTCATTTCACAATAAACAAAATTTTCCCCAGACTTATGATTTCACACATGGTCTATAATCAAAACATTTTAAGTGATAAACAAAAGAAAAAAGAAACAGATACACAAATAAGGAAAAAAGTCATTAGGCGGAGGGATCCACTACAACATGTAGAAGCTTCACACATCTATCAAAAATAGCTTTTTTCATCTTAAGCTTAAACATTTTTATCACCCTCCCATAATTCAGAGCTCTGCCCTCGGCTGTATAAATCTGCAACCCTAACATCCCCCCCCCCCCCAAAACCGTCATTCCAGACACAGCGTGTCTTTTCTTCCAGTCACTTCAAAGCCGGGCCTATTTACGATGACGCGACCGAGCACATCTGCTGAGGGAGGTTGGTCACTAATTGCATGAGCGGCAGCACACATTTCCTATGGACAGGAGCCGGGCCACTGACCTTTCACCCTTGCGATCACGGTTCCTGCGGCGCTGAGGATTTCCACAGAGTTCAGCACGCGGTGTTTGCCGATTACTGCCTTCAGGACTCGCAGTAGCTCCCCCAGTCGCTCCTGGACCACCTGATGGAGGTAATCTTGATTCTCTATTTGACAAAAAGCAAACTGCTCATTAGGATGCTGCAATCATTTCCATTCACTTCAGAACTTGACACAACCATATACTGGCTTTAAAAAAGACAGACATGACATTAAAAGGAGAAAAACATGACCCATTCTCCTAAAGTCGCAGCAGAGATGAAGATCATTATATGAAGATGACTATAATATTAACACCCAAGGAGTCTGTCTCAGCCCCACCAGTTCCAAACCATATAGAATTCATGAGTACACTCCTTGCATAAGCTTAATGTTGTGCAATTAGGGTTTGGCCTAGGAGTACACAATCATGTTATGTTATATCATTCTGACAAAACAAAACCAACAAAAAAACAACGGCTTCACTTTCCTCCATAGCATCCATGTCCAGTTTTCTATTACAAATATTTAATCATTTACGTGCAAATCTCTTTAATCACTATATGTATCAAGAGGGCTAGAAAGTCAATCAGTGGTCTTTCACAGTCTTTACATTGCATGCGTTCCAGCTTCTCCAAGAATAAGCACAGCTGAGAAAATAACAGAAAACCTCAACATTAGCATAACCTGTCCATCACAAAGATGCATCTACTGCTTTTTTTATCTCCCTGGAAAAATAAGATGTATTTTTAGGGTTGGTTCTGTGACACAATGTACATTTGGAGCCTTTGCAAAGTATTTATCAACGAGTCAACTATTGTATCATTGACAACGCTGAAATGTCATACTTCTAAAAGACTTAGTAGTAGTTCTACATTTGAAATTAATACATTTCTCAGCTGTCTTACCTTCTTATGAGAACCTATATATATTTCACAAGAAACCTAGGATATGGAGTTAATGAAGACATTTCTTGAGCCACAAGATAGAGACATTAAAGACTTTGGGTTTGAATGATTTATAGAGATTTAGACTAGAGGTGCAGAAAACAATTAAATTTTCCTCTTTCAGCTTATAATCAAACTACTACTCTGCCCAAGATCAGTCGATCTTGAGTCCTGAGTTCCCTGTGGGATTACAGGGGAGCGGGCAGTCCCTATGGGATTACGGGGGAGTGGGCAGTCCCCATGGGATTACGGGGGAGCAGAGGGACTTTAACAGTCCCCCCCCATTTCCTTCTATTGTCTGAATCTTTTTTCATCCTGGGACAAAGACAGGGGGGGTGCAAAAGGGCTGAAGTGGAAGACATACCTGTTCGAAAACATTACTGGTACTGACACTAATCGACTTGCAAAGGGTGACCAACCAAAAATTTACTATCATAATTAAAATTCTATTATATTAAACAAAAAGCAATAATTAAGGTTATTAGTATGTGTACTTGCTATGCTCTTTGAGCAAGACATCAAAGAGATAGGTTTGACAAAAACATGCACCTGAAAAAGAGGCTAGAAAATAACTTCAACTGAGTTGCTACTTCTATGCAATATCAAACTACAGTAGGTATATAGCCGCTGAAAACATTATGGTGTGTGGCAGGTAAGCAGTCTTTTCAAAGGAATGATAAATACCAGTGTGATACTTCTGAATAACCACAGTATCCACAGGGGGAGTGAACCCAGAAGTGGGAATCGACTTCAGAAATGTCCTGGTAAGTCAAACCCATCGATCTTAAGTGTGATGCAGACTCAAAGTATGGGGAGTGAGAACCAGGGAGTGTATGTTACAAAGGAAAGAGGTTTACTCAGGGTCGGGGGCCATCGCTGTGTGACTGAGAAGCAGCTCTCATCGATATTGACTTTGCCCCCCCCGCCAATTGCTACATTGGCCGATGCTCCTGAATGAGCACACTGTCTGAGCTGCAAGTGGAAGGTAGGTAAACATCATGAGAAGATCAGGTAAACCTCATCTGTCGGGAGTGCTCCATGAGTGATGTGTGGCCAGCATGTTCAGCTGACCCCAGTCAGACTGACCTAAGCGATACAGCCAGGATCTTCTATCCTCTCACACACCAACTGAGAAACAGCTGTGCAGAACTGCCTCTACTTAATACCAAACAGAAACGCAGAGACATCCTAATGAAGGCGTGGATAAGTGACAGAGAAAATATTTTGTGAAGAAAATTAAACCAAATTAGAGATACTTTGAAAACTGTCATATAAAGAGCAAAAATTGCCTATAGCACTGTCTCTCCAGGCTTCAAGTAAACTGCAAATCTGATGAGAACTTTGCATGAAAGAAAAGAACAAAAATATTTTTGTGGTCTTTGCATTCGTTCCGAGTGAAAGTCGTATCCGTCAGACAAACTCATACATCATGTGATGATAAACAACAAGAATAAGGACAGCATTAAGCTAATCGCTGAGCTGCCATTTACCTTTGGTGAACTTTAACATCTTAATTATGACGAGTCATAAGATATTAATTTTGTAGAACATGCTCATCTATTTGAGAATTTGAGAAGGCAGTCATTAACATATCACCAAAAATATAAAAAATGTTCTTAGCCAACTGAAATGAATTCCAGAGTTTCCGTTTCAACAGAAACTATGAAAAAACAGCAAGTGGACAAGGTGAGCAGTCCAGTTATGTCTGATCACGATGACAAATTCATTCCTCCTGAGGTGGATCAGGATGCCTCTTTCTCCATGGTCTGGGCTGCCTCCAAAGAACATACATTCCACTCCGTGCTGATGCCACACCTTAAACCAGGCCCACCGCAGAATAAATGTTTTCTCACATATAGATTATGCGGCGGGCGGCCGACTTTACAAAGCAGGCTATTTTGCTTGAAGATTATAAAAATAAATTAACCTGTACTTAAAAAAAAAAAAAAAAACAACAATAAATATAGCTAATACTTGCCTCCCAGTGCACCCCCAAATCTAAAAAAAACTTCACCAGACCCAGACTCTCAAATGGCAGGGTTAGGGTGTTGGAATGAACTCCTACGGGACCATGAGAATGATCGATCCCAACTTCCTAACGCTATTCAAACACTCCAAGGCTGCCTTTCAACATTGAATGGAAGCCAATCTCAGATAAGTTACTGCCCCACGAACCAAGCTGCCAAGATCACGAGGGAAAAGCAGGGGACCTTGGCGTCACACTGTGTTTTGTACGAATGCCGAGAGCTGGCATTCCAGGCATACTCCGCTACGAAGGGCCCCGATTACTCCCACGCAGAGGCGGCAGCCCAACAGATGGGCCGCGTTAAGCGGGTCCCGTCTCCCAAAAGCAGGAGTCCTACTCAGCTGGATGTCCCTCCGTAAAGAAAACCCACAATCATAAAAAAAGCGGCAGATTCAGATCCCCAGAGCGCAAATGACCATTTTAACAAGGAGTCAGGAACTTCGATTAAATATTTACAAGCATACAAGGAAATAAATTGTTTGATTTGTTATAAGAATATCCTTGGCCGGTGTATCTTTTCTGAATAGTGGTCACTCAGCCAGCGGTTAATGAGAACATTGTGGATATTATGCTTATGTTAAATGAATCAGTGTTATCAGTGTCCATCAATCAAGTATTCAAACACCTGCTGCCTAAGTATTTAGAGACTGCACTATTGTTACCAGCGTAATCAAGGACCATGTATTTAAACAAATGCTATGGTACACAAACCATGTATTACTTTCTGGGTTTGTACAACACAAAATCTGATGGCTCTAAAATGGGATTCACCAATTCAGTAAAAAAAAAAAATTCTAATAATCCACGATTTTCTTTATTGCTGGATTTTCCCATCTGACATGACATCTTACAAAAAGGCATGGTCCCGTAGGAGTTCATTCCAACACCCTAACCCTGCCATTTGAGAGTCTGGGTCTGGTGAAAAAATACAAAAGCCAGCTGAGCTGTCTGGAGCAGCTGCACTGGCAAATTCTCAGGCAGATGCCTTAAAGAAAATGTATTAAATGTTTGTCTAAATACACATATTTCACTTTTATTACCTCAGCCTGGCTCAAAGGCTCAGAACATAAACATCACAGTAAATGCTACAACGGTAGTACTTTTAATAAAGATATGTCATAAAAGTCCCCCCCCCCCAAAGAGCTTTCACGGAAATCATCACAGTAAATAATGTCTCGGTTCATAATCTCTGTAGGAATTCAGACTCATGCTAAGGTCACCAAAGAACTGTTAGCTATTATCAACATGCTATGGGTAAGTAATGTAATTACTTATACAACTTGGAATTGGTTGCTAGCAGTGACCAGGAAGCAACATTCTAGTTCAGGGATAGGCAAGCCTGATCCTGGAGTGCCGGTATCCAGAAGGTTTTCCATCCTACCTGGTCTCTGAACCATACCTGATCTCAGGCAGAGATTACTCATGAGGTAAGATGGATAACCTGCTGGATCCTGGCACTCCAGGATCAGGCTTGCCCACCCCTGTACTAGTCTGTTAAAAAAAAATGGATAAAACATATTGAAGTTCTATGTAATAAAATATGAAATATTCGTGAAATTATCAACTAAAACCTGAATTGACCAACGACAATAAAAGGACAGCTCAGTCGCTAACGCTGTTGCCTGACATCTCCTGGACTGTGGGGTTATATCCAACTTCTATTTGTGCAGGATTTGCATGATCTCCATGTGTTACATGGATTACTTCCAACTGTCCAAAGGCCGGAAGTTGGAAAATTTGCATCTTGAAATTACCCAAAGTGTAAAATTGCGGGTGTGAGTGTGTGCACAGTGCATCACAGGGTGCATATGTCAGCCCATCCAGGGTGTTTCCCTAGCCTGTGTCTTATGCTGCCTAGGATGGACTTCAGCTTCCACTTGACCTCGACCTACAAGTGCTTAGACGATGAACAGATAGAATTACAACCATGCAAATTATTAATAATCTGGTATTAATGCAATCATTACAAAAGAGATCAGTTATTCTTGAAACAATCAGCATTCATTAGCATATCATTTGAATTGTAACATGCTAAATATTAATAAGGTAAAGCACAGGGCTCAATCGATGTTCAATCAATGCCACTCAGGTACTGTTTATGACCAGTATTACGAATGGATTATAGAATATGCTTCCACAGACGTAACGTGAAAACAGAGCAAACATCACCGCCGAACATTCGGGAACTGGCAAACGTCACTAGATCTGTCTAAAGTGCCTGCTCGAGAGAATAAGGAGGCATTTTCATTAGATGTCTTAGCTTCAAACTGGCCCCCAATACATTCACGACGTCATGCAGGATTATTACCATAACAATGGAAATAAAAACAAATAAAATACTTAAGGATGAAAGTTCTTATCTGCTGAATTTAACTTTACACCAACAGTACCAACACAGGTTAAATTTAGAAGTTCATTTACTTTAAACTAAATTGGTAGAATATAATCAGTTAGAGTAGGGCACTAAAGAGTTTTAGTGTTTCTGGTTACGAGTGTATACTGCATACTTCTTATCCATTACCACAAAAAATTCAATAACACAAGAGGACCTCAGGCTAAACAAATGTAACCCTTTATTACGCAAGGTTAAAAATAGCAAGTATATAAATTAAATCAAACATCTGTTAAAGTGGGGCGGCATGGTGGTGCAGTGGTTAGCACTGTTCCCTCACACCTCTGGGACCCGGCTCAAGTCTCCGCCTGGGTTACATGTGTGTGGAGTTTGCATGTTCTCCCCATGTCGTCGTGGGGTTTCCTCCGGGTACTCTGGTTTCCCCCCCCCCACAGTCCAAAGACATGCTGAGGCTAATTGGGGATGCTAAATTACCCATAGGTGTGCATGTGAGAGTGACTGGTGTGTGAGTGTGCCCTGCGATGGGCTGGCCCCCTGTCCAGGGGTGTTCCCTGCCTCGTGCCCGTTGCTTCTGGGATAGGCTCCGGACTCCCTGTGACCTAATAGGATACAGTGGGTTGGAAAATGAAGGAATGGATGGATCTGTCAAAGTGGGAGTCTTGTAAAGCGGTTTCAGGTGTTGGCTTGATAACACAAAAATGTCATATTGTTAAAGACTATGTAGGTACCCCAAAGTCACTGACCAAATGAATGTACCATCTTGGGAACGATGGCCCAAGAGTAATTTAAAAACATTTCAATTTTAAAGCATTAATAATGAAATTAACCTAAAGCCAGGAAGAATTCTGGATATCAGGCTTGTTGCAAAAAATAAATATATCATTGATATTTATCTAAAGAAACATATAAACTCTTATTCTAACCTCTTTCTTGAGTGAATGTAGCCAAATGCAGGTACCGAAAAATATTTAAAAAAAAAAATAGAAATTACTTATTTCATCTGTATCTATGCTGATGTGGCTTACAGCCTGCCCGTACCAAGGAAAAATTCTTCCTGCACATTCTTGAAGTACTTCACAGGAGGAGCAGAAAGTTTACAAGTCGCAAATATGTTGATGTTTACCATTTTGCGTAGCCTTGCAATGCTGGCTTGTGACTGGAATGGAGTTGAGTGACTGAGAGGCCCAGGTGTTGCTGGCGTAAAACACACGCATGAAGAGCTGGTACTCTTCTCCCACAGAACACAAACACATGCAGAATCACAGTGCGATCATCACTGCTGGCACTCACAGTCATAAAGCACAAATCTGCACTCCCCGATTTCCTAAAATAAAGGGGAGCAGTCAGCATTGCATGGAAGGCTGGGTCAGTGGTGTTTTGTCAATACATTAGATGATGTTGATGCAAACAGACGCAGAGTCATCCAGGCACCAACAGGCTGAGGATTTACCTCATCCCCCCCTTCTTCAAAAAGTGCTTATTCACAGCTATAAAACTTGCTGCGTGTACAAAAACACAGGTGCCCCTGGCTACTGTTGGAACTCCTGCAACACTTCCACAAATCACCAATATCCTTTATAGTTACCTGGTCTGTAACAGTGCACATTTAAGACCAGACACAATTACAAAATCAGATAATGAAGCAACCCAAGTTGGTGCTAAAACAGCAAATGTCGTAACATTACCAACTGCGAGTTTTTATTGGAAAAACAAATACTATTTTCTCATCTGTTACATTTTGCCTTCCGTTACATCTTGGTTCATATTAAACAAAGCTAAATCCCACCCAGTACCAATTATCGGTTTATAGTCGGGTTGTAACTGAGTCTATGCCTAAAACGCATCAACCCTAAGTCAAAGGACCGAGAAAATCCTTTGCCAAGAAGCAGTAAATGTTTTATAGGTTTAATTATGTGACAAAAATTAGACCGGGGCGTAGCAACTACAGAGGAATGAAACGTTCACAGATTGTCGTCCAAGTTTAGAGTGAAATTAAGATCATTAAAAAGGAGACAAAGAATGACACCGGATGTAAGCAAACTTTCAGATGATTTAAAGCGGCTTGAAACAGCGCTGCACAAAAGAAATCCATAAAAGGACCTGAGCAGCTAGCTTTACAAAGGGTGCTGAAATCGAGGGAGAGGAGCAAAGCTCTGTTATACCCATCGAAACGTCCTTCACGTCAGCGAGAGGACTGGCAAAGCTAATTTTAGGTTTGTTATTCTTTGACGGGTAATTTCGACCACAAATCACAGAGCTGCATGAAAAGTTCTCAGAGGACCGGCAGCTAAATAAGTTTCCCACAAACTTTTGGTATCATGCGAGGAAGCACTCCCATGCAGCGCCGCCGGTACGGGAGCAGACCTTTAGCGAGATACAGCTGGGAGACAGAGGCAGACGGAGAATGTCGCGGTCTGGAATGAGCTCCTTATTCCCCGGAATCCCTCATCTGGTTCGAGATTCCAGGGAATGCAGTACTAAGAAGGAGATACCAGGTCGTTTCAGGCCTAACTGTTACCCGTAGTATAGTAAGAGTAACGGTTGATTTTCAACGACTCACACAGTCTTGGCAAAGCACCAATCTGTTAAATATTAAATCAGGCTGCATACACCCAAAGAGACCAATCTGTTCAAAACCAGCCCGTGTTCCCCCCCGTTCTAGCACAATCAGGTTTGAGCCTATAATTATACTCGTAAATAATGGTGAAAACAAAGATCCTTAGATGAGAACAGCGATTGCATGGTCTGCCATGATAACGGTCTAATCATGAACTGAACATAGGCTACATATGAAGAAAGTGGTCATATTTGTGGTTATACAGGAATATTTCTAATAGCACTGTAAACACCAAATATATTGTTACCCCAGCATATTACATACGCAGATATTTATATATGCACACACCTATCATACAGTATATGCTAGTATACTGCCACAATTGTACATTGCTTTGGACAAAAATATCCACTAAATAAATGTACATAAATGGACTATATTATAACTGTACTCCCATGCATACACATATTGATGCGAACACACATATTTGTCCATTGAACAGACTGCTTTGTGTGTGTGTGTATATATATATGTGTATACACACACACACTTATGTGGAGGAAGGGTGATTGTGTGTGATGTATTTATGACGTCTGTCATCGCATTCTCAGCCACCACCAGCCTGAGACTATACAATTTCTTTGGAAAAAGCAGTCTGTTCAAAG
>JAODJW010003508.1:0-11120 GCA_026777045.1 Hyperopisus bebe | reverse complement strand
TCCAAAACGCATCAGGCTTCTGTAGATGTTCTGTTGCATACTTCTGACGTTGGATTTTATGATGGGGATGCAGGTAAAGTTTTCTTCTGCTGACTCTTTCATGAAGGTCTTGTGGAACGGTGCACCACCACTTCTGAGTCTGCTAAATGTTCCTGCAGGTTTTTTGCAGTCAAATGGGGGTTTTGATCTAACGAACTGATTAAGGTCTGAAACCTTGTAAAAAGAATCTGAGACTTTGGAACTCTTAGGGTGCCCAAACTTTTGCAGAGTGCCACGATAATGTATTTATTTTTTGTCTTTGTTCAATTTATGACATAAAAAGTAACTATGCATCAATGTTTGGTGAAAATATTGTGCATTTTTTTCCATTTCCTACAGAGACTGTTTACATCTTTTCAATTAAAAAATGACTATAATACGTTATTTAATGAGGGGTGCCCAAACTTTTTTATTTGACTGTAAACTAGTTGGGAAAACTCCCACGCACTGTCCAGGACCCTGCTGAGAGTGTAGAACTGATCCACTGTTCCACGGCCAGGGTAAAAACCACGCTGCTCTTCCTGAATCCAAGGTTCGACAATCTGAGGGACCCTCCTCTCCAGGACCCCCAAATAGACCTTACCAGGGGGTCCTGGAGACCACCCTGGTCTGCCAGAGGCACTGCCCCCAATGTCCACGCAATGCTGCAGATGCATGTCAACCAGGACAGCCCTGCAATATCCAGAGCATTGAGGAACATTGAGCATTGAGGAGGCCTGGCCACCGAGGAGCTTTTTACCCCTCTGGGGTCTAGGGGTAGAGAACACGCTTTCACTGACTGGGGCATGGTCACACATTTCATAAGCTTAATTCATGGCAAATAAATTATTTTTTATATATTTGTTTTGGCCTCCCCTGGAGCCGACACCTTATCATGGTGGAGGGGTTTGCGTGTTTCAATGATCGCAGGAGCTAAGTTGCCCCAGGCCTTATGCCCCTAGTAGGGTCACCCAAGGCAAACAGGTCCTGGGTGAGGAACCAGACAAAGTGTGGTTCATTAGACCCCTTATGATGAGTTATAAACATAGACCCACGTTTTCCCTTGCCCGGACGCGGGTCACCAGCCACCATTAAGCGTTATAACTGTTTTGAAAGCTTTAGTATTAATACCTCCTTGACAGTCTGGTAGTAATTTTTTTTTAAATAACTAGGTCTGCATGTATCCCTTGTAAACTAACACCCATTTGGAGCAATCCAGGTATTTGCCAGAAAAAGAAAGCATTGAACTTTTCCTTATGGCGTGATAAAGGGATTATAAATCTAGAACATGGTATTCAAAACAGGAAAGTTATCCTGTTCAATGAACTTGTCTCAAAATATGGAATTAGCAACAGTAAATTTCTTGAGTATCAGCAAGTGAAGTCCATTATTTAGGCAAGGTTCAATCCTAATCAGCTTAATTTAGAAATACCTCCATGGGTACTTGAATTTTTAAATCTATCTTGCCCCAAATTATTATCAAAATTGTATAAATTATTGTCAATAATACATGACTCAATCTCCTTCCCAAACTCAAAATGGGAGCAAGATCTATCCATCGATCCAGAGCAAAACTTTTGGAAACAAATATGTTTAAACACTTTCAAAATGACTAAAAGTCCCAATTTACAACTTGTACAATACAAAACTCTCCATAGAATACACTTCACAGGACAAAGGATATTCCAAGTGGGCCTTATACACTCAAACTTATGCACCCATTGCTCGGGTAACTTTGTAGAGAACTACAGTACATGCATGCCATATGGTCCTGCACACCGGTGCAGAAGTTCTGACAGAGGATATGTGAAGATCTATCAATATGGTTTAATTGTCATATCCCAACCTCACCCACGTTGTGCATTTTAGGTGGTGCAAGTGAATTAGATATGGAAGAAAATAAGGCGCATATAATCCTTAATGCCTTAGGCATTGCAAAGAAAACTATCTTCATGAACTGGACATCAAAAAACTATTTATGTATTACTCAGTATAGAAATTTACTTCACATCACATAAGTCTGGAGAGAATGCCTGCTGCCATCTGAAAAAAATCAGTTAGGTGAATTGGATTCTCTCTGGTCCATACTGACCAATTCCATTATATAGGGGGGGTGGTCAGCTGTGGTCTCATCTCCTCGTGGTCCTGGGGGGTGGCGGGGTTGGGAGCGGCTACTGGCGCTGGTAGTGCTCCAAAGTGTTGTCGCTGGGAGCCCCGGGTCCACTCCTTCCTGCATGTCAAGGACTGAAAGTCTTGGGTCTTACAGCAGGGCAACAACCCAAAGCACACATCAAACAGTACAAGAGAATGGTAGAAAGGGAAAAGATGAACTGTTTAAACTGGCCTAAATAAGAAGATAAGAAATTTATAAACGAGAGGAGGCCGTTCGGCCCATCAAGCTCGTTTGAGGAGAACTTAACTAATAGCCCAGAGTTGTAAAAATCTTATCTAGCTGTGATTTAAAGTAACCCAGGGTTTTAGCTTGCACTACATGAACAGGAAGACTATTCCATACTCTAACTAGTGTTTTCTCAAATTCAGTTTAAAATATTCTCCCACTAATTTCCACCTATGACCACAAGTTCTAGTATTTAAACTAATATTGAAATAGCCACTTGGCTGAACAGCATCCCGACCTGTTAGAATCTTATATCCTCCTGAGACCCAAGGAAAAAAGCGTCCTTCAATTTTAGGATATTTGTCTTTGGAGAAATAAGACATCTTACAATTTAAGAAATAAGACATCTTACGATTTTTTCTAATTTATTTTTATTTTTAATTTGACAGCATGTCCTCTTTAGTGTACAACAGGAATAAATATGTTTCCTTACATCAGTGAAAAGACAGATGCCAAAACAAAATGTCCACTACAATGGACATAAATGAATGGGTGGGGTCTCAGGAGGATATACCTGGATCATATCCCCCCTTAATCTCCTTTATGCGAGGCTGAACAGATTCAGCTCAGCTCTCCTCATAAGACATTCCTCTAAGACCAGGAATCATTCTTGTAGCCCTACGTTGAAACTTTTCCAAGGCAACAATGTCCTTTTTAAGGTATGGTGACCAAACCTGCTGTCATGACCTGCTCGTAGGATCCTCCTGTGTGCCACGCCCCTTATCAACCTCGTGTGAATTCCTGATTGTTCCCAGTCGTCCTGCATTTCCGTCCCTCAGTTCTGTGTATTTAATCCATGTGCTAGCCTGTCTCCCCTAGATCTGTCATTAACGTGTGTACTCTGTGTTGCCCGTCTGTCCCAAATAAACCACATCCTTTGGATCTCTGCCCGCCCGACTCGTCATTCTCCCCGTCCTGCCTGTTCGCCAAACAGCGGTTATCACAACAGCACGCAATATTCTAGGTGGGGTCTTACCAAGGAATTATATAATTGTAGCATCACCTCCCTTGACTTAAACTGCACACACCTAGAGATGCAACCCAACATCTGATTGGCCTTTTTAATTGCTTCCCCACACTGACAGGAGTGGGACATGGAAGCATCAACATACACACCAAGGTCTTTCTCATAATCAGCTAACTTTATTTCAGTGGAACCCATAAAATATCTGAACTTTGTATTTCTCCTCCCTGCATGGATTACCTTACATTTATCTACGTTAAATTTCATCTGTCAGGTATCAGCCCAGTCGCTAATTATATCAATATCCCATTGTATCCTCAGTGCTTCTAGTTTAGTATCTGCTACAGCACCCACCTTGGTGTTTGCAAATTTAACCAGATTACTCTATGTATTGGTGTCAATATCATTAATGTAAATTAGGAACAATAGTGGTCCTAAAATTTAACCCTGCAGGACCCCACTATGAATGCAGGCCCACTGTGACATTGTGCCTCTAATAACTACCCACCGCTTCCTGTTTGTTTGTTTTCGATCCAAGCTGTTACAGTTCCTAAAATCCCTGCAGCTTTGAGCTTTAGTAGGAGCTGTTTGTGGGGGACAACGTCAAAGGCCTTCTGGAAATTTAAGTAGATCACATCGTAGGCCTTTTTGTGATCAATTTCTCTTGTAGCTTCCTCAAAGAACTACATTAAATTAGTTAAACAGAATCTGCCTCTCGTAAATACATGGCTATCCCTCCGAATGTTATTTGAATCCAGGTAATCTACCATTTTCACTTATAGCTTCCATTACTTTTCCAGTTAAACTAATTGGCCTATAATTTGCTGGATTACTTCTGTAGGATCACACGTGCACATAAGACAGGGCTGAGATTGCAGGTTGCCTGAGACAAGGCCTAGCCTGGTATGAGAGGTACTCATTGGCCTAGGCACAAAAGGCCAATGCTAACAATAACATGCTAACCACAGCAGGCATGAGCTTTCTAAAATAGAAAGTAACATTACGTTAATGTCTTTACTTACCTCAATGTCATTGTGGAATGCCTTGAGATCATTTTTAAGGTTTTAAGGTTTGTGGTGTTTTTTTCCCGAAATTTTGTGGCTGCATTTCTCCGCCATCTGTGTGCCTGAATGGGAGACACAGGAAACAGAAATACTGCATAATAATAATAACGTGATTAAATGAGAGGAAATAACGTCTCATCTCGTTTTGTCAACGAAAAGAAGAGACAATTTAGTATAGTTTTTATTTTGTTAACCAAATTTAGTCTCATTTTTATTCGGCAACAATATTACATGATGTATTTTGTTACAGTTATTGTCACATGACCAGCATTTATGTTGCGTCTCGTCTCATCTCAGTCACGTCAAAAAGGTTCATTGACGAAGATATTTCGTCAAAAATTTTGTTGACAAAAACAACACTAGTGAATACCTGTGTAAAATAATCATTAAACTCATTTACTATATCAATTTTATTTTCAATTATTAGGCCCATTGAAAAGCTCTGCAGACAGCTGAAGTCTGCTACTGAAAAAAGGACTCTGGCAAACTTAAATCTTGCACAGCAGTAGAAAAGTGGCAGAAACTACCAGCAGATGGATGCAAGGAACTTATACTGTAGATGCTACAGGAAGCCGCCATTGCTGCCAAAGGTTCTGCAACCAAATATTAGTGAAGGGTGCCAATAATGGTATCCAGTATGCATTTTATGTCTGTATTTCTTATTTCACTGTATGAAAACCTTTCTTGTCATTGTTCTTGTTGTTCAATAACTTTGGACATTTTATGAAATATTCTGATTATAAAAAATTGGTTCATTTGCATTTATTTCTCAAGATATTCTATATTCTGTACTTAGGGTGCCAATATTCCAAACCAGGACTGTATGTGATGCTTTTTAAGACCCGCAAAATGCTCAACAGAACCACCCCCACTGTGTAGCACCTACCTGGATGATGCAACGGCAGCCATTCTGTGCCAGTATGCTCCAATAGCTAAGATGATAAAGGTGCAGAAGAGAATTCACCAATTACATATATTAGATGATTAGAAGGCCAGATTTGATAGGGCTGATAGGGCAACTTTAGCCAGAACATCAGGGTACCACTCCTACTTTTTCAAGACATGCCCAGGGATCTATTATGACCTCGGAGAGTCAGGATCTTGGTTTTATGTCTCATCCAAAGGATGGCGCCATTTTTACAGCACGGTGTCCCCGTCACTTCACTGGGCAATTGTGATCAACACACACCCCAGGATGGGCTCCCCCATTGGCCCCACTTTACCTCTCCCAACAATAACCCAGCTTTCCTAGTGGGTTTCCTATCCAAGTACTTGCCAGGCCCAAACCTGCTTAGCTTCAGGGGCATTATCTAGTCTTCACTGCAGGCGGTATGCCTGGTGTGTATGTCTCTACAGCACAGTGCAGGTTGAAGTTTCATCACCAGTACCCTCCCCCCATCCCCCAGCCGCCAGCCGACTTCACCCAGTTGCATTTTGTAGATGAGTCTGTTGAGCGTAAGATACAAAGGTATTGTTCCATTGGGGGCAATGTGTGGCTCACCTGGTTAGGATGCTGTGGTCTAGGTCGCAGTGATCTCAGTTGCAGAATCCGATCCTGTGATCAGCAATGTAATTTCCCCTTTGGGCCCTTGAACAAATACTGGCTGACCCTGCTTTCGCAGTTGTTTTTCACTTTGGATAAATGTGTCTATTAAATAAATAAATACAAATGTATTTCAGCTCCATCAGAATTACCTGTATTGTGGTCCTTTTTGCCTGCACAAAGGGGCTGAATCAGAAGAAAGATCTTGTAAGCCCTTAAAACCTGTTTTACTGAAATAAAACCTAAGCTACCTTAGCATTCTTTCCACTCTGAGAAAAAATAAAGGTGTGAATGGTCAATGTTCATAACACTCTTAATAACTGCATCACACATGAGGTCACACAAATCGAAATGCTTACTGTATCCCTTCCATCTGTTTGGATCCCTTACTGGTTATGGTGTTATGTTATGGTGGTAAGTAAAAGTCTGGAGTTCACATATGAATGGACTCTGTATTGTCATGCACTTGGGTGAATTGGTAATGTTTACTTAATGAGGCACAAATACAATAACTCAGTTGCTAAAATACAAATCCTGAACAAATATAGTCGCTACTTAAGATAAAAGATGCGTCAGAATTCATTAATGGTGATCAAACATGAGATCAGTATTTTGCATATGCTATTCATTACTTGTTTCTTCAGTAGTTCCTTCAGTAGTTTAGAAATGTTTACAGAATTAACAGATATAGTAACAAATATAGTAACTGCTTGAGAAAATTGTGTCACGATTCATTAATGATGAATTAACATGAGATCAGTATGTAGGTAAGACTTTTAGGGTTCAGATGACAGGGTCAACCAGTATTCGGCACCCCTGGGGTGGTTATGTTTATAGGTTTTTTGTTTCTGTTTTAAAGGTCCTTATGGTGGCATGACTGATATCCCAGGAGTGGGAATCAAACTAGCAGGTTGTCAGATAGAGGAGAATTAACCCCTATTTGTATACTTGTGGTTCTCAAAAGCAATATGTTGTTGTTGCGTGTGGACAGACACAGTCATCATCAATATAACACATAGGGTGTTACATAGTAGATCTGGCACTGAATATTGTATGGACTCTTTATCTACATTGTGGCTACCTTTAAGAAAATTACAAAATGTTTGGTAATTAATTAATTTCCACAAAGTCTGCTGCCTCAGTTTTTATGATGCCAATTTTCATATACTCTAAAATGTTATGAAGAGTGATCAGATGAACTGGAATTAATTAAGTCCCTCTTTGCCATGAAAATGATCTTAATCCCCAAAAACCCATTTTCACTGCATTTCAGCCCTGCCACAAAAGGATCTGTTGACATCATTTCAGTGATTCTCTCGTTAACAAAGGTAAGAGTGTTGATGGGGACAAGGCTGGAGATCACTCTGTCATGCTGATTCGGTTAGAATAGCAGAGTTGATGTTTAAAAGGAGGGTGGTGCTTGAAATCATTTTTCTTCAAATCTTGTTACCTGCAAGGAAACACATGTAGTTATCATTTCTTTGCACAAAAAGGACTTCATAGCCAAAGATATTGCTGCTAGTAAGACTGCACCTAAATCATTTACTGGATCATCAAGAACTGCAAGGAGAGAGTTGAAGAATGCTTCAGGGTGCCAAAGAAATTCCAGGAAGCGCCAGGACCATCTCCTTAAGTTGATTCAGCTGCAGGATCGGGGCACCACCAGGCGGGTGTGGGTGCATTTGCATGCAAAGTGAGCAGTGTGCAGTGGTGGCTTGATGGTTAGGGAAATGCACTTGTAATTGAAAGATTGGTACTGCCCCCAAGCACTGCTCCCTGGGCACTGAATTAGCTGCCCCCTGTTATGTCACGATGTCATATATGAGTTAAATGCGGAGGACACATTTGTTGTTGTGCACTCTGTGGTTTATCAACAATTGCCACTTATCACCTAATAAATAATAAGTGAGGCGAAGACTTTTGGAGTATGGCCTGGTGTCAAGAAGGGCAGCAAAGAAGCCACTTCTCCCCAAGAAAAACATCAGGGACAGACTGATATTCTGCAAAAGGTACAGGGATTGGACTGCTGAGGACTCGGGGAATGTCATTTTCTCTGATGAATCCCCTTTCAGTGTTTGGGGCATCTGAAAAAAGATTGTCCAGAGAAGAAAATGTGAGCACTACCATCATGTCCTGTGTCAAGCATCCCTTCGGCCAATCATGTGTGGGGTTGCTTCTCAGCCAAGGGAGTGGGCTCACTCACAATTTTGCATGAATAAAGCCATGAATAAAGAATGGTACCAAAATATCCTGAGAGAGCAACTTCTCCCAACCATCCAAGAACAGTTTTGTGATGAACAATGCCTGTTGCAGCATGATGGAGCACCATGCCATAAGGCAAAAGTGATACATAAGTGGCTCAGGAAACAAAACATCAACATTTTTGGTCCATGGCCAAGAAACTCCCCAGACCTTAATCCCATTTAGAACTTCTGGTCAATCCTAAAGAGGCAGGTGAATATACAAAAATCCACAAATTCTGACAAACTTTATGCATTGATTATGCAAGAATGGGCTGCCACCAGCAAGAATTTGGCTCAGAAGTTGATTGACAGCATGCCAGGGTGAATTGCAGAGGTCTTGAAAAAGAAGGGCCAACACTGCAAATGTTGACTCTTTGGATAAAGTTAACGTAATGAAATGCTTGTAGTTCTACTCTTCTGTATACCATAGAAACATCTGGCAAAAGATCTACAAACACTGAAGCAGCAAACTTTGTGAAAACCAATACTTGCGTCATTTCTGAAAACTTTTGGCCACGACTGTACGTCGGCAACAACATAACTTTTTCTAACTTTCAACACTTACAGATTGATTTTGTTTAAACTTGAAAGAGAAATATGTAGAAGTACATAAATAAAACATATTTATAAATACAGGAAATATAAGTGAGTTTTGCTTTTTGGAAATTTCTGGATTTTTTTCTGAACATTTCTGAATCTGGCTGCCTGAATCTGTGAATGTGGAGTCCGCAGATACAGCACGCCGACTGTATTCAGTAGTGGTGGGTGGATCGATCCAAGTATCGAAAATATCGATAATAATGTTGGTATTAATATTGATCAATACCAGGTAAATGAGATTGATACTTTAGTTTCAGTTTCTCTCCTGGATGCACTGTAGTTGCCTGTGTAAGATTAGATGATTTTTTCAAAGGCAGGACAGTTAATAAGTACCAGGCGAAGTGCAATAAAATTGAAAAATGCGAACATGATACTGAACAAAAATCTTCAATCTACAAACCATGTTTACACTTTATTGTATTTTTTATTGTACTTTGTTTATTGTATTTTCACTAATTATTTTTTTATTTAAATTTTTTTTTCAATGCTGGTCCTCTAATTTTGTACACTTTAAGAAAAAACATTTTGTGTTACTTGTGTTTTATAATAAAGTATTTATTTACTTATAAACTTTGCCCAAGTTCCATCCTGGGTAAAAAGAAACTAATCAATAAAAAAATCGCAAAAACACTTAAAGGTAATGAAAATTAATTGAACTTTAGCAATTTGATGATGCATCCACCTTAAGTATTAAAAAGTATTGATATTGGTATTGGTGATACTGGCCCTGTATTTACTTGGTATCAGATCAATACCAAATCTTGTAGTATCGCACACCACTCATATTCAGGGGAGCTAAGGTTCACATCTGTGTTAGTTTTGTTTGTCATATGGTGTAAAAAATGCCCAAGAATTCAAAAGCATAGCTCCACAGGGTTCCAGGTTGCGACCATTGAGTCGCATTTTGCGGACCATTTTGGAGACAGTGAGACTAAAATTTTATAGATATGCGCGCCAGTGCAACTTGCAAATATGTCATTGTATATCTCGTGAAACACCTGGCAAGATCGAGATTTGGTGTGTGTGTGTGTGTTTGTGTGTGAGCGAGATCGTTGTAATACAGTCACGATTTAAGGTCCTCGAAAGCACTACTGTAGAGGTGCTTACAGTGATTAGTTGCTGACCACAAGCACCGGCGCTAACATGCAAGTAATGCTGAAGTACAGAAAAAAGCCAGAGTAGATGGTATTATTGTTGCACCTCAGTAACATCAAATACCTTTAGCCTGTGTCTCCAGATGGTGCTGGCGGTGAAACGTGCCAGCGCACTGGGATAACATTACCCTACTTTTTTTATTTGGTGGAATATGAAAGATCGATCTGCTGGCCAGATTTATTATTCATTTTGCCGGTTGTATAAATAAAATCAGGGTTCTCAAGTCTCATGTATTGACTATGAGACATGCATTTCAACTAGTTCACACGCTCACAGAAGTAAGGGATAATGCCCACCAAGGTGTCCCATCCATCCATCCATCCATCCATCCATATATCCATCCATCGACTTTCTGAAACCGCTTATCCTATTCAGGGTTGCGGGAGGACCGGAGCCTATCCCAGAGGCTATGGGTGCAAGGCAGGGAACAAGTCAGGATGGGGCGCCAACCCATCACAGACCAAGGTGTCTGGTTATATGGAATTAATGGCGGTGCAGGCATACGGAGTGGAGTTTTCCGCCGAGTTCATAGCTGTCTCAATCGAGTTAATAGACACCTACCAGACAATTACAAAATAGAATTTGTATGTGATCCCGCTGCAAGCACATTATTACAAGGATTTGCACAGATAAGGAGAGAAAACAAAGTGGAATTTGCAGAGCAAGATCCAATGAATCCGGTAGGCAGGGTTCTCAAGTGTCAATATAAATAAAAGGCTGTGTCACGTTATGATCGTGATCGATGCCCCCAGTAACTAAAAAAAATCATCCATCCATCCCAGGCAGGAACCAACCCTGGCCAGTCACCAACACACCGCAGGATACACACACTCACACATTATTACGGGGCCAACTTAGAGTTGCCAGTTAACCTACCACACACATATTTTTGGACTGTAGGAGGAAACCAGAGCCCCTGGCAGAAACCCACATGAACACAGGGAGAGCATGCGAACCCTGCACAGAAAGGACCTACGCCTGACAACAACAACAACAACAAATTTATTTTTGTATAGCGCATTATCACAACATTACATCGTCCCAAAGCGCTTTACAGTATCCCCACCCAAAGCCCCCAGTGAGTAAGCCATAGGTGACAGTGGCAAGGAAAAACTCCCTAGAAGGAAGAAACCTT
>JAODJW010003505.1:0-11143 GCA_026777045.1 Hyperopisus bebe | reverse complement strand
CATTCCATGTCCCTAGAGCTAGCTTCTGCAGCCGAGGATCGGATCGCCAAGGTCCCCGCCTTCGGCCACTGCCCAACAGGTGGAGAGCCCATTGGAGGGGTGTAAAAGACCACTTAAGAGAAATTTCATTTTGTCAAAATCTGTTACTGGTCAGAATTTAGACACTGGGAATTGTGACTGTTACTCTGAGATTAGATACACTGATGTTACAATATGACATGCATGTAATTAGAAATGTGAATCAGGGTATCATACTTGGTTGGGACTTTCTCCAGCAGCACCAGGCAGTCTTGAATGTAGGTAAAGGACTGTGCTGCATCTATAATCAGACTTTACCATTGCTTACTGTAGCATATCCCAACTTGCCCCTGTACACTGTACGGCTCAAATTACTGTGGTCATTACCATTCCTCCACAATGTGAGATGCACTGTACAGCTAAACTCGTCCCATCTACTGTTAATTCAGGTTTAGCTGATGGTTACGGTGGGTTATTTGAACCATATCCATCTAAACTAGATGGCATTGCAATTGCACGCACCCTTACTGTAGCTGAAAATGGTCAGACTGTAGTGCGTGTCATGAATCCAACAAATAGCCCATTTATACTGCAACCAGGTATGCAACTGGGTGAGTTCACTCCAATTAACCAGAATGATGTTTTTCATTACTCAGATTCTGTATGTAATGTGACCACCCCTTCTACACCAGTACCGCCACTTCCATTTGGAATTCAAAGTGGTAATTTGTCTGACCCTCAGGTGAATGAACTACTGTTGCATGAGTATTGTGATGTGTTTAGTAAGAGTCCTACAGATTTTGGAAGAACAAATGTAGTCACTCACAAAATTAATACTGACAGTGCTATTCCAATTAAAAAACGAGCATACCGTACTTCCCCTCAAATGCAAGAGGTGATTCGGTCACATGTTGATGACATGTTGGCAAAAGGTATTGTGGAAGTCAGTCATAGCCCTTGGGCTGCGCCTGTTGTTATGGTGCGGGAAAAAGATGGTACCTGGCGCTTTTGTGTAGATTATAGGGGTCTTAATTCTGTCACTATCAAGGATGCTCATCCTTTGCCCAGGACAGACGACACCTTGGATGCACTCCAAAGTTCCTCCATGTTTAGTAGTATGGATCTTTCATCGGGGTATTGGCAAGTGCAGCTACATGAGGCAGACAGACCAAAAACAGCTTTCACCACTGGTTGTTCCTTATATCAGTTTACAGTGACGCCAATGGGCCTTGTGAAGGCCCTGCCTACTTTTCAACATTTGATGCAGCTAGTGTTGCATGGTCTTTCCTGGAAAACTTGTCTTCTATATTTAGATGATATTATGGTCTACAGCAAGAGTTTTGCTGAACACATTCAACAACTGAGAGAAGTTTTTCAGCGTTTGAGAGCAGCAAACCTGAAGTTAAAACCATCTAAATGCTCTTTTGTGCAACAGCAAGTGACATTTCTGGGCCATATTGTATCAGCGGCTGGCCTTCAGCCTGATGAGAAGAACATTCAGAAGATTAAAGAATGGCCTACACCCAAAAATCCTACAGAAGTTAGAGCTTTCTTGGGCCTGTGCTCAAACTACAGGCGTTTCATTTGCTGCTTTGCTCAAATGTCCCAGCCACTGCATGCTCTAACTCAAAAGGGGAAGCTGTTTGCGTGGACCAGTGTAGAGCAAGAAGTTTTCGATTCTTTGGGACATGCACTTACTACTGCTCCAATTCTTTCTTACCCGGACTTTTCAAGAGAGTTTCACCTCTTTACTGATGCTTCCAACACAGCTATTGGATGTGTTTTGTCCCAGATCAATGCTGCTGGCAACGAAAGTGTCATTGCTTATGGCAGTCACATCCTGACACCTACTGAGAAACGATGGTCGACATATGACAGGGAGTTGTGGACCATTGTTTGGTCCATTCGTCATTTCCGTCAGTATCTCATGGGTAATTATTTTCGGTTTATCACCGATCATAAGCCCTTGCTTAATCTAAGACAAATGGTTTTGGATGGGGATCAAACAGGTCGCCAAGCAAGATGGGCTCTGGAGATTGATTTCTATGATTGGACTATCGAGTACCGACATGGTCACAAACATGTCAATGCTGATGCCATGTCTCGTCGACCAGACGGGAACGGCAGTATTCCAGATGACATCAAACCTGTCAATTTTGTTTCTGCTTCGACGCAGACCAAGGTAGTCGAGTCGCCTCCCATATCTATACAACCTTTTTCATCCAGTGCAGATCCTGGGTTTCAGCAATCAAATTCTGTTGTCTCTACCTTTTCCACTGTTATATCCCTGAATATGGATAGTGGAGATATACTGAAAGCTCAGAAAGCTGACCCTGTTTTAAACATAGTCTCCGAATGGGTATTAAGTAAAGAGACCTCCATATGCAAAGCTCAAAGATATCTCTAACGTGTTTCGCCATTTCTGGAAGTAATTCCCAAGGCTTATCTTTGTAGACTCTGTTCTTTGCCGACAAGTCAGACCTCCTCCGGGTGAACAGATTCTGCAGGTTGTAGTTCCTCCTGCACTGCAGTGTAACATGTTTGAGTTTTTGCACAGTCATTCCCTTACTGGACATTTTAGTGCACAAAAGACAATGCAACGTGCCCTGGGGAGATGTTACTGGCCCCACATTTCTAGGGACATTACACAGTGGTGTGCCGAATGTCAGGCTTGTGAGGCCAGAAGACCACAAACACCACATCAGCAGGCCCCAATGCAAAACACAGTGACAAGCATGCCTTTTGAGAAAGTTGCTGTGGATCTGACTGAGTTGCCCATTACACGTAAAGGAAATCGTTATGCGCTTGTAGTAATGGATTACTTTACGAAATACCTAAATCTGTATGCACTTGCCGATCAGCGTGCGACAACTGTCGCCAAATGCTTGTTTGAGGAGTATGTGAGCCATCATGGGGTGCCCCAGAGTCTGCACACTGATCAAGGTCGGCAGTTTGATTCTGACTTGGTAAAATAACTGTGTTCCCTGCTTGGGATTCACAAAACGCGAACTTCACCATATCATGCCATGTCTGATGGTATGGTGGAACGTGCTAATAGAACCGTGAAAGATCAGCTGGCAAAATATTTGTATACCAAAGGTGGGAAGGGAGGGGGAATGGGATGACCACTTAAAACAGGTTGAATTTGCTTACAATACAAGTGTTCATTCCTCAACCAAACATACACCTTTCTTTTTGGCGCATGGTAGAGAAGCTCGCTTACCTGCTGATTTTCTTCTTTGTATACCCCCAGTGACTTCCAGGGCTACATCTGGAACTCCGAATGAGTATGCGCATTCTATGCTTGGACGACTACGTTCTGCTTTTACTTCTGTTGTAGACAATATCCCTACAGCTGCAGTGCAGCAAAAGCACTACTACGACCGTCACATTCGGCATACAGCTTATCAACCTAATGATCTTGTATGGGTTGACCTTCCGGCTCTGTCAAGACATAAACTTTCTCCGAAATGGGCCGGTCCATACAAAGTCTTGAGCAGACTAGACACCGACAGGTGACACGGGAGTAACTTATAAAGTGAAAGATCTGCTTGATTCTAGGTCAAAGCCTAAAGTCATTCACTATAATCGATTAAAACCTTATCGCTCTGCGTGGTCACCTGAACCTAGTCCACTTCTGACATCCCCTCAAGGTGAACGGCCTCCACTTACAGCACTATCAGGTTCCAGACCTTATGGTTTTCATGACTTTTTTGTGCCAGAGCCTGTAAGACCAGCTCAAATGATGCAAGAGAGAGATGTTACATTACCTCCTATTCAGTTTGAACGTTCTGAGGGTTCTAGAGGTGGATCCCAAATAGAACTTCCTACTGTCAGGCCTACAAACGGCATGACAACAAGGTCAGGACGGGCTGTGCGTCCTCCATTACGTTATAGAGATGCATAATGGCTTATTAACATCTGAGTATAGGATTATGTAATGTAGGATTGAGAACAGAGTGGAGTAATGTGACATATGTTAAAAAGGGGGAAGCTGATACATTCCAAGTGTTTGTATTTTGTTAGTTTTTTTTTTTGTAATGTTCGAAATTCTAAATCTTGTTTTGACTGGGTTCCATACCAAAGTGTGTTGCTTGAAAATTCAAAGGCTTAGAAAACATTTTGTGTGTGTGTGTGTGTGTGTGTGTTTTGTACAGGATGTACTGTTTCTGTTTTGTATTTTCCGGAAACGAGGACGTTTCTTTTCAGAAGGGTGAAGAGTTAAATTGAGTTTAACAGAGTCGTATAACTACAGAGATTATGTAGGAAAAATAAATACTGATGTATATAACAATATTGAATATTCAATGTTAGTTCAGCAGTATCCATTTTGTGTTGTTGGATACTGTTGTGAGGACTTTTATTTTGAAGAGAGAGGGGGAGTTGCGGGAGAACGGAATAAAGGAGAGGGAGCGTTAAGAAAAGCTCGTCCATGTCTGAGGGTTTTATTATATTAATCTTCTAACTTTCTCAGTTTTAAAGCCCCGAAAGCACCCACAAACAATTATTACACTAGGCAAAGTATATTTACGTATATATGTGTGTGTGTGTGTGTGTGTGTATATATATATATATATATATATATATAGTTATACACATACACGTACAGTAAAATCCCGTTACAACTGGCTTCAAAGGATCTGGCAAAACAGTCCGTTATATCCAGAGTTGCTGTATGCCCAGAACACAACTACAGGTCACCATTTACTCATGCCACACCCCAGCAGACACACTAGTGGTATAGATTATTATATTGCACATGTAGTAATCCAATTTTACCTGACTAGATGCGTGACTATTAATAATCCTGACTACATATCTGCACTGAATATCACCAGTGCAGCACGGGCCTTGTAGGCAGAGCCTGCATGTCTGTTATAGCCGAACAAAACTACAGTTAAAAGCGGCCTACATATACATTTTTGTATGTCAAAGACTTGCTGATCATGTTTTCTAGACTTGATATATATGGGCTTTTCAAACAGCGTGGGCGCGTGCAATAATCTTGGATGATTGGTTCCAACTAGACTAATCTACTACACAGCTGCCTTTGAAAAACCGACTTATCCCAGATGAGTTGCACCGGCATTAACTCATCCAAGATGAGGCATCTGATCTCGGATGATTTAAGCGATGTTTGGAAAATACCCCCATGGTGTTCAGTACCTTTTGGATAACAGGTTGGCTTAGCCATTGCATTCAAGCTGGGCTTCACCATGCTTGCTTCTTAAAAAAAAAAAATCAATTACTTTTGGTTTTGCACAGATTATAGCAAAGTTAATATGGTGACGAAGCCTGACTTATTTCCTTTACCCAGAATTGAAGACTGTGGATCAGGTTGGCGCTGCACATTTTGTAAGCAAATCTTATTTACTGAAAGGATATTATCAGGTTCCGCTCACACCACGCACTCAAGGTCTCTGCCTTCTTAACACTATCCGTTCTCTTCCTATAATAAGATTAGCTTCCGTTTATGGAATGCCCCTACAACATTTCAGCAGCTTATGAATCGTATCGTTGCAGGATTGAAGGGATGTGCAGTTTACGTTGATGTGGTGGTATATAGTGACACCTGGATATATCTTCCTTGCATTCTTGCACTGCGAGAGATTTTTGGCAGCAAATCTCATAATCAATCTTGCAAAATGTGTGTGTGCTCGGGCTTCTATTGTCTATTTGGGCAATGTAGTTGGGCAAGGTCAGGTACGGCTGGTGAGAGCCAAGGATTTGGGGTTTGGGTTTTGGGGTATTACTGGAATTTTTGTTGCAACTTCTCCCCAGTGGTTTCCTCTCTGAAAAATTTGCTCCAGAATATAGTTAAATTTGAATGGTCTCCTGAGTGCCAGCAAGCTTTTGAGAATGCTAAACTGCAGCTGAGTTCTGAACCTGTGCTGAAAAATTGATTGAGCCTTTCCCACTACAGGTTGATGCAAGCCAGGTAGGGGCAGTCCTTTTGCAAACAGACAATCATATGGATTGGCCTTTGTGCTGTTTCGTAAGTTTAACAAACATCAGTTAAACTGTTTGGTCATTGAAAATGAGGCCTTGGCATTAATCTGGGCTCTACACCACTTTGATGTATTTGGCTGGGAGTATGTATCCAGTGATAGTCTACTCTAATCATAACCCCCTCACATTCCTACATTTTCTGACTAATGCCAATCAATGTCTCATGCATTAGGCATTATTTCTGCAGCCTTTTAAACTCTATTCATCACATTAGGGGTGTGGAGAATGTCATGGTTGATACCTTGTCTCGTGTTCCAGGTGAGTCAGTGATTTTGTGTGTCCGTTTCTCTTCCGTTGTCTTCATTGCCTGTTCTATCATTAAATTTGGTTCCTAGCCGTTGGGTTTGCTGGATGGTGAGATGTGTTGGAAGCTGCAGGGTGAGAGTGGTCCTAATCCTGTTTTGGCTTCATAGTTATGGTTGTTTTCTCAAGCAGTATGTACATGGTTGTTGTGATTTTGTGCCTTTTGACCGTAAATGTGTTTGGTTGTTTGTCATGGGGAGTTGTGTTTAGTCTCATGTCTTTGAGCCTCTTTCCTTAGGCTCACACCTCCCCATCAGCATCTAGCAGCCTCACTACCCTGTCCTGTTTTGTTTGTTCCTTCTCCCTTGTTTTCCATCTAATTGCTTGCAGGTAGAGTTGTGGAGCTATCTGTTGTTGGTGTGGCCTGTTGACTGATAGAATAGAATAGAATAGAATTCAACTTTATTGTCATTGCACATGTCACAAGTACAAGGCAACGAAATGCAGTTGATTAAGGGTTGCTGAGAAGGAAGATAAAAGAGCCTTGGGAAAGCAGGATAAAGGATGGCCTTGCTTGGGCCTTGTGCTACTTGCCATTCATGGGTTGACTTCCGCTGCCACCTACTGATTTTTGCGTCATACTTTTGTTTTGCTTCTTACTGCTGACCTCTGTGTAACTTGCCACATTTAAGCAATACAGTCTAGTTAAAAAGATTCTTTGTGTGGTCTCCTTTCTATGTCCCACTCTGAGCCAAGTGGATGTGACAGTTATCAAAATAGAAAAAAAAACAAAGGGCATGATGTTGAACACTGGTCTGAAGAATGTTGTTTATATAATGTGCTTATTTGTCTGTGGTCCCATATAGGCTGGCTATGAGCTGCAAAAGTCACAGCCACAAGAGGAACATGCAGACTCAAAGTCACGGCTGGTGGAGACCATTACAGAGCTGCAGGCAAGGTTGGCCATAAACACACTCAAAGACAGAGAGATGCGGGAGGTGGCTATGTTGACACGGGACATCTTTCAGCCCAAGACTTTCCACAACGTGTTGATACAGACTGAACTGGGAGATTTTACCCCAAACCCAGAATATGAAAATTCCAGTACATCTCGAAGTCCAAAGAAACTCAACCATATTTCCAGCAGAGAAAGCCTGCAGAGAAAGGATGAGTATGCTGTAGATCTGCTATCACCTTCTGCATCAGCATCATCATCTCAGCCACTGTTGCCAAATTCTATCAGTCCCCCCCTACCCTTACCATCTCCACCACCATCTTCTGGAGCTTTCCCAGATGCAGGGCACCCATCTTCTTTTCAATTTGTGCCACCACCACCCCCTCCACTTCCAACCTTAGGTTTAACACCCTCTCCACCTGTGTCTGAGCTTCGTGGTGCAGATCATTCCTCCAGTCATTTGGTGGAGTATGTCCCCAGAAAGCCAGTGGTGGAGCCAACTCAGCCCATGAAGCCCCTGTACTGGACCAGGATTCAAATCCAGGCCAATAAGTATGTGAATAAATTATTTTATCAATTCACCACAAAATGTTACACATCGTGTTACCTGCAAGCCGTACTTTAACATTTTAAAACGAATCAAAGTCAAAGTGAATTTTGTCATTTCCACCATACACAGGTATACAGAAAGATGAAGTGACCAGTGTAAATATGAATTTAGTGCAATAAAAAAAAGTACAAAGGACATTCAGGATAGTGCAATTTTAAAAAGTACCGTGGTACCTCGGTACTAAAACTTGAATTTCTTGAATTTCTAGAACTCGATCTGAATATCAGAAGTTGAACCGTGAACGCTGACCTAATATAAATTGTACGCACCAGGAAATGAGTCATACTACAATGCAATTCTTACTTGAATGCCACCTTCACAGACTGCCCAGTCAGCACAAGTACGTCGGTGCTGATGCTTTTTTTTAAGGTCTGTATTTAGTAGCTTTTGAGTCGTTTGCACATTGGCACTAAGTAGCGCCTCCGTAACAGCTCTGTCCAGGCGATGTAATCGCGACGTTTTCCATCTCGACAACGATGAAAATGAGACATCTAGGCGAAATTCCGCGATGATTCCGCGACCCTTGTTATCCTACGCGATCATTTCCCGACCCTCTTATTATCCTACGATTGCCAATAATTATTGCATTTGCTTTAGTGTTAGTACACGTATCAATACTAATACATTTTATTTATGATATATATTTTTATAAAAAATAAAAAGGTGTTTATTAAGAGTTTATTAAAAAAAAAATGAAACGCACACAAAATAAAATGCACAGGATACAAAAATAAAAACACTGAAAGATAACTATCGGACATGCCTGGTCAGCCTGTTACGAGCCACTCTTTGATGGTTGTTTCAGCTTCAGCCTCATTTGGACTAGACACCATGCAGTGGGTTTCATAATGCAGACTCTAAAAAACAGAACAGACACAATTCACTTACATTAGACCTTATTAAATGGTAAATGTCAATCATGGTGAGTTTATTGTTATTCCTTTATGTTGTGATTGTTCACTTTTTATTTGCAGTCTGAAAGTAACTTTGGGCATTAAAACCAATGAAACTATGGGAAAGAATTATGTAACGTGCGTGGGGAGGTTAAATCCATATTGTGTTTAAACCTATAGGATAAAAACTTTATCCTGAAAGGTCAAATTGTACCTTTGCTTAAACATTGGTTTTACTTACGGATAATCACATCTATGATGTTTGTATTCCTCATCGGTGTTTTGTCCCCTCTGCCACACCAGTTTAAAAGAACTGCCAACTGGGAAGCAAACACCTTTCCACAGATCCAGACTGTCTTCTTTAGTGTTTGACCCCAGCCAGTGACAGTTTGGAAACCTGGAGGTGACATTTCTGACAAAATCTGTTACATACTTTTGGGGAGTGCGTGTATGTGTGTGTGTGTGTGTAATATATATATCACGCTCACGGGTCGAGCAGGCTGGCAGCAGCCCAAAAAGCAGGCAGGTCGGCAGGAGTACGGGCAACAGAGTTTAAACGGATCGGGGTAACAAGCACGAGACATTACATCAATGACAAGTCTGGGGAATACAGACTGAGACACGGACTAAATACACATGACAAGCTCAACTCAACGAGGAACAGGTAGGAACAATCAGGCATTAACACGAGGTAACGAGGGGGCGTGGCACACAGGAGGATCGGACGGAGCTGGGCATGACATGACCCCCCCCAAAGGCGGGAACAGGACCTGGAAAACAAAAGCAAACACAATCAACCCAAGACCGGGAACAGGACAGAGACACAGAACAGGGACCAGAAGAAAGACAGGACCTGACACAGAACAGGGAACGCAGACAGACAGACCAGGAAGAGAGACACCGGGGAAACACAGGCAGGCGGAACAAAAGGGCCAGGAGTGAACACAGGACCCACAGGAGGAGGAGGAGCAGGAACAGGAGGGACGAAGAGATGAGGAGCGGACAGGGGAGACCAGACAGGAAAGGTCGGGGGACAAAGGGGAGCCCGAGAGCACCCAGGCGGGCGAGGGAAAGCAGCCGGAGGGGCCGCAGGCGGGAGGGAGGCAGGAGCAGGAGGAGACCACGAAGGGGACAAGGAGACAGACGGAAGGACAGACAGAGGGAGCAGGAGGGAACACTGGCGCAGGCAGGCAGGAGGGGGAAGCCATAGCAGGCAACGGCGCAGCCGGAGCCGGCGAAGGCGCCGTCCGACGCCCAGCCGAAGCAGGGGGGCCCGGAGGTGGCCGACGAGGAGCCGATGGAGGGACTGCAGGTTGGTGACGCGGCACTGGAGGGAGACCCAGAGGCGACCACCGAGCCGCAGGACCCGCAGGCAGCCACCGAGCCACGGCCAGGGGACGAGCCAGGGGGCAGGGCAGTCTGGACCCAACCCCTGCGCAGGTGTCCCCTGCCCTTACGGGACACCGACAAGCGGGGTTTCGGTTGGGCTCCTCCCCGCTGGGGTGATGGTGGAGGACTTCTTCCCCCACCCGAGTTTCTGGGGCCCAGTAAGAAGATCCCCAAGGGGTCCCATTCGAGCTCCTCCTCCTCCACCAAGGAAGGAGGAGCGATGGTGAGGTAGTCCGGGACCTCCTCGGGAACAGGGGCCATCAGCCCTATGGCAGGAACGAGAGCCGGCGAGATGGGCTGGACAGGCAAGTCGGGCGTGCGGCCAGTAGGGGGCGTCGCGGGCGTGGCGGCGTCCTTGGCCATGTGGCCAGCAGGGGGCGCCTCGGGCGTGCGGCGTCATCGGTGGTTGGCGGGGCAGCCATTGGCGTAGCGGGGGCATCAGCAGCTGCAGCGGGCGGTGCCGCGGCCGGTGGGTCCGGAACATCGGGTTGGTCCAGAGCAGGTTGGACCTGCACTGTCCCTTTAAGGGCTTTGGGGACCCAGGGAATTGCGTCTCTTATTGCGCTTATCCCCTTACAGGCTATGCGTTCCGGCCAGTATGGGTACGCCTCCAGCAGAGGCGGCAGTTCCCTCGGGCTGGTCCGGCTGGTAGCAGCTGCGTCCTCGAAGAGGAGCAGGGAGCTCCCTCGCTCCATGGCTGACTCCCTAGTGGGGAGCAGCGAGCAGGCGCCCGGGAAGAGAGTGGAGGCTTCTTCCTCTTGCTTCCCTTTGCGTCTTTGCTTTTTCCGCCGCCCGGCCCCCGTAGGTGGAGCCGGGGTTGCCTCCGCGCAGGCGAGCGGCTGGGGCTGCCTCTCCCTCACCCGGAGAACGAGCTGTTGCAGCAGGAAGCGCACCTCCGCCATGTTGCGCTCCTCCGTCCTTGGGTTCACTCCCTGTAGGAGGTCCCAGCTCTGCTCAGCGAGGGTGAACAAGCCGGGATCCCTGTGGATCTCCGGCAGCCCTCGCCAATACGCGACCTCATGCAGC
>JAODJW010003503.1:0-11151 GCA_026777045.1 Hyperopisus bebe | reverse complement strand
CCCCCCCCCCCCCCCCCACCACTGGCTTCCATCAATAGTGCACTAAGCTGCCCATTGGCTCGGAAAAGGAGACTCCAAGAGGTGGACTCAGACCAAGATCAGCCAATATCCAAGAGGAAGTCCCACCCCCTGAAGCTGGCCCTGGATGAAGGATACAACGTAGACAGTGACGCTAGCAGTGAAGAGACAGAATTGAAGGAGGAGTCTTGTGCAGAATCAGAAGAATCCCCAGAGGAACAAGAGGATGTGGTAGAAGAGAGAGTAGAAAGCAAAGAGCAAGAAAACGTAAATGAGCATGAGGAAGGTGTGTTTTATGCAATATGAATTATAAGGAATGACTGGATAATAGGAAAATCAATAATAGAAACAGTAATTGCAATGATACCTCTAGTCAGAGTACTTGGCACAAAGATATTTTGGAATATTCTCTGCTTTGTCTTTCTCATCTTCTTTTCTGAGATGTGTTTTTAATGAGATGTGTTAATTTTCTAATTCATTCAGTTTTCCTATCTTTTACAGAGGACTGTGTGGTTCTGGAATCTTCAAATACAATTAAATCTAAAGACTCAGAGACAAAACCAAAAGACTCAGCAGGAACTCAGAGAGACAAGTACTCAAGCTACCAAGAAATGGTGGCCAGCTCCCTGCTCAAACTGGGCCAGATTGCTGAGAGGCACAGTCCTTCTGACACCATACCTGTCCAACTGCTGAAGACAAGAGGTATGGAAAAGCAGCATGCGTCAGATAAAACACCCTTAGACAACCAGGGAAATGATGAAGAGGAGGACGAAGGTGAGAACTGTCGAATGGCCGATGAGGCGAAGGAGAAAGCTGTGACAAAGCCACAGACTGAAGGGGACAGAGTGATGCATTTTGAAGATGAAGATGAGGAAGAAGATTACAATGAGGATGAAAAACAAGAAAGGCAATTTAGAATGCAAAATGACAATTCAGACCACCAGTATTTCAGTGGAGACTTCCAGAATGGCCAGGCAAAGGATGTAGTGAAGGGAGAATTAGGCTTAGAGAAGCAGGACATCCTACGGGTAGATGAGGAGTTGGGAGAAAATGAAGAAGTTTATAGTGTGCATGCCTTCTCTGGTGTCATCACCACCAGCACCCAGTTTCAAAAATCTGAGACTGAGGGGCATATAACTGCATCTCAAGAGGACTACATGTGCCATAAGGTCATACCTTCTATTGTCATCGATGTTCAGTCTAAGGAGTCAGAGAAGGAGGAAGATGGAGATGATGAAGAGAGGGAGGAGGACGATGAGGACAACCAGTCGCAAAAGTCAGCAGTAACCGATGAGTCAGAGATGTATGACATGACAAAGGGGAACTTGGGCCTGCTGGAGCAAGCTATCGCTCTCAAAGCTGAACAAGTGAGAAGTCCCCATGAGATGCACCATGGCCCTGAACACCTGCGGTACTTTACCACAGAGGACAGGAAGCGCATGGATACAATTCGCAAGGGTTACTTTAGCAAGGGTAAGACCATCATTGAATAAATCATGGACAAAAACACACTGACATGCAGTGACATCTGCCTGGCACAACATAAATATATACAAGTACGCCTGGTTATACATTAATTTACCCTTATTTACTTCTTCTGGGTGCTGGAACTTCCCCCCCCAGCTGTTAAATTCCCTGGAGGCGCCATTTCAGCAAATATTCAGCTACTTTGTACAACATACATATAATTTTAACATGCAAATAATATTTAAAAAAATGAGACATGCGGAAATTAAAACTAATATTTTAATTTCCCAGGAGTTTATACATTTATTGCATGATCTGAATGTATAAGTAAACTTTTTACATTACTTCAGCAAAAACCACAAAATTTTATTCATGAGGATATTTATTTTTTGGAAGATGAAGAAGTGGCTGCAGTACATGAATGAAATCAGGATTATTTAGAAATCATTATTTACTTGGATATGAACAGATTGAACAAAAGATGAAACTGGTACATAATTAATTTCAGTGCCTGAGAAATACAAACATGCTGCATATAAGACATATATTAGACATATATTCCTGAGAAAGTATTTCCCAAATTATGATTATGTGCTAAGCATAACTTGGAGAGGGTATTCAGAGAAGTCTAGAAATGAAATATATAAATTTATGTAATTTTATTACTTTGCAATGTGCCTTATAGGATACAGATTTTCCCTTTAAATTTATAAGAAGGAAAAATAACAATTCTTAATAAAAAATTGTTTCTGGGATTTAAAACACAACAGTTTTAAAGCCTACGGTGAATCATTTCATGCAATCTTTTGTCCATTGGTAATTGGAATATATTTTATTTAATGCTCAGAAAATGTTGGAAATTTTTGTAAACTGTTTTGGTAAGAGGGTAGTTGTAAAAATAATTTTTTAAAATTAATCTTCAGCATGGTGTTAAATTCCATGCAAAAGTACGTCTCTTGACAAATATGACATGAAGTGGTGCTACTCTGGTCCCCGCGCCAGTCTTCCTTTCGCTCAGCCGTGCCTATGTGAACACATGCCACTCGTTCTCTGTCCAGTTTTAATTATAAGCTGCATGTCTTGGTAACATTCAGTTAGCAGATCACTCTCCTTCATGTCCTCTCATTCTTACTCTCCACACTGTGTAGGGCTTCAGATTTCTATATACAGATTTATAAACAGGAAGAATGTCCTGAGTGCAGTTTAGTGGCTGCCATTCTTTTTCTATTGGCTGAACCATAGCCACAGGCTTTTCATCTTCTCACCTGTGTTAATGACATGTGGATATGATGGTATTATCACATATTGTGTAGGTAATTACAGTAATAATTCTGCCCTACTTTAGGGACTGCTTACTGCTCACGTGTAAGGTTTATTTTTGGGACAGTCTGGGAGGAAGAGGTAGAAATTAATAGATGCATTGACCATCCATGTGAGAACGTGGTCAGGTTTATTGTCACGTCTAACAAACTTGTCCCACACTCCATGCACACCACAGAGAGCTCCAGGCCAGAGAAAAGGGAAATCAAATGTCCCACCCCTGGGTGTGATGGAACAGGTCACGTGACCGGATTGTACCCACACCACCGCAGTCTTTCGGGATGCCCACATAAGGACAGAATCCCACCAGAAAGTGAGTACTTTAGTTGTTCCATCTTGCATCTGACATCACGTTGTGCTGTGATTCACCGCATCAGAAACCTTTCAGTATTTGTTTTGGTACAAATAAAAATTCTACACATTGATGTCTAGAAGTACTAGTCACCCTCCCTCAACAAGTAAACTTGGATAAATAATAATATTTAGACTATGAATGTGACATTACTTCTGTTTCCCTGAGTCTTTTTCACTATCTAAGAGGCACCTGGGACACCTGCCCATTCCAGCCCATGCCTTTGGTCTAAGCAGAGCCTGCCGTGTCCATGCTTTAAGCTTCTGGCTGCTTTGCTCAATTCCTTCTGTTTCTGCAGTCCTGGCCATGCATGAGAATGTGCTGAAGTGCCCGACGCCTGGCTGCACAGGACAGGGTCACGTCAACAGCAACCGCAACACGCACAGAAGGTGCAAAAGCCTCTCAGCTTTCCCTCCCCTCACTGGTCTTTATTGGCTATCGCACGTGCACCAGCTTCACACCTCTAGCTCCTGCTGATGCAGAGTGTGCTACCTGTGGAAGATAGACTACTATTAAGGCTGCAAAAATTTTGTATCAACAAATATGCTGTGTGACTCCTTGGTGTATAATTATATCAGTAACATTTTACTTGATGACGCACAAATACTTAGTAATAACTCAGGTACTACTGAAGTACAAATTATGAACTAATCATGAACAAATATAATTGCTACTTGAGATAAGATGCATCGCCATTCATTAATGATGAACAAACATGAGATCAGTATTTCACTTGTGTTATTCTTTACTTGTTCCTTCAGCAGTTCCTTAATAGTTTTTTCAGTAATTCACAAAGGTTTACAGAATTAACAGATACAGGAACAAATACAGTAGCTGCTTGGGACGAAAAATCCATCATTATTCATTAATGACGAACAAATATGAGATCAGTATTTACTTATGTTAACTTGTGTGACTTGTTCTTTCAGTACTTCCTTCAGAAGTTACTGAACTAACATGAGATCAGTATGTATCTAAGTCTTAGTTTATGGTTAATTAATACATAAGTAATACTATAATACTATATTATTTGTACTCCATCGAGTAAAGTATTACCATTATAGCTATAGCACATTCCTGGTAACTCTGAAACACTGAAACTGAGCACAGTATACCTGAGGGGGAGATGTTATTTCAGGTGATTACTGTGTTTCCTCTAGTTTGTCTGGATGCCCCATCGCAGCAGCAGAGAAGCTGTCAAAAACACACGAGAAGCAGCAGCTCTCTCAGCCTCTGAGTGAACATGCCAAAGGAAGCCCAAACTCTGACAGAGTACTCAGGTGAGCGAGCGTCCTGATGGAACGGGGTCAGAGATACGTTACTAACAGCTTGCCGAATAGCCACTGCCACGCTCCCTCCTGAGGGGATACTCAGGACACAGCACACAAATGGCGATGCGAAGCTCCCTGTCACCTAAAACACCTCCTATTGAGCGAGTTGTTTTTTTTTTCCCAAAACATCATTTTAGTTGCTGGTTCTTTCCTAACTTCCCTCGGTGTTTTACTCTGGGTACTCCACAGTGAAACATCTCATACTCATCAAAGAAGCTGGTAATACGTCAAGTTGTCCCAACATGCAGGACATATGACTCGTGGGCTGGCATATTGGGCAAAACAAAAGGGGTTTTATTAAACTTCAAAACGAGAGGACTACAATGGGGAAGGACATGGACTAGCAAGAGGAGTGACATTAATGACCGGACTGGGAAACACGGGACTGGGAAGTGCATACATACAGAAAAAAAATGAGGGAGCTAATGTGAGGCAGCTGGGAGTGATTAACACGAGGGTTAGGAACAGGAGGTAAACAGGTATCAGCCATGGCTTGTTAGGGCCACGCCAGAGAGGAGACAGGAGGGTCAGGTGGACATGGCAGGCAGGACATGACACAAGTAACCCAAAGTTTCATCTGATGATGTTCTGATGTCACTGACGTCAGGCCGCTAGGAAGCCACGTGATTCGTCCGTGCTGCAGTCAGGCCGAAGTGTACCAAGTGTCATGATTAGTCAGTCTGCTCTAAACAGGTCCCTAATTCAGTATCTGCACATTACTGCATTCCTCCTACCCTTTCATAACATCTACAAGAATTATAATTAACGACCTGATTCTGGTATTATTCTGAGTGCCTTTCTCATTTTCTAGAGTATTTTAATTATCCCACAGATAAGCTAATTATCCGAGTTATAGGGCATTGTGAGCACTGAAAAATAATTACGTTCTTTGAGGAATCTCTTCCATGGTCAAACAAAGCACTCAGGATTAAAAACATAACAAACCTAATCTCTTTTTTCTTCTAATAAGCATGCCTGATTTTGAGACCTTATTAGCAAAACATGCAGGAGCTTTCAAAAGAGACTCTCTGAATTTCAAATTCCATCTTTCAATGTAAGGCACATAATTAAAGAAGCATACACACAGAAGCGATTAGTCATGATAATCCTCCTGTTCTTAACTTCACAGTCATCTAATGTCTCCTGGTGTCACCTTTTCTCTTCCCGATAAAGAGCAGGGAATCTGTTGAGACATATGTGCCTGTCTGAGGATTTAGCAGAACACTTCACAAAAATGAGACATCTTAAGCTCTCAACTTCCTCACTGCCATATATAAATGTGCCCTGTATTGATAAAATGGATTTTAATCCCATATCTGTCACTCCTGAGACGTTGTTTCTGTCCTCTGCTGTCTCCCTCACCCTGTTTACATCCTAAGTCTTCTGTCCCCCATTTCATTCTGTCTGTTCCCTCCTGTCCTCTTCCCAGGTACTTTATTCTGCTATAACTCTCCTGCTTTCTCACTGTCCATTTAACCAGCCCCCCTTCTTCTCCACAGGCCCATGTGCTTTGTGAAGCAGTTGGAGATCCCGCACTATGGCAGCTACAGACCAAGTGTGCTCCCTACTACTCCTCGTGCCAACCTAGCCAAGGAGCTGGAGAAATACTCCAAAGTCTCCTTCGATTATGCAAGCTTCGACGTTCAGGTCTTTGGGAAACGCATGCTCGCGCCAAAGATACACGCCACTGAAACCTCACCGAAAGCCTTTAAATGTAAGGACCTTCTTTTTCTTACCAAAGCAGATAACGTCTTTGAACGAATGTTACATTTACATAGCACTTTTCTAGACACCCAAAGCACTTTATAGAACCAATGGGGAGCCACTTTAACCACCACCACTGTGTAGCTCCCACCTGGACGATGCGACGGCAGCCATTCTGCACCAGTACGCTCACCACCCAGTAGCTAAGGTGGTGAAGGGGCAGGAGAGAATTCACCAGTTAGATATAGGGGATGATTAGACAGAGCCACAGTAGACACTTTTAGCCAGGACATCAGGTTACCACCCCTACTCTTTCAAAAGATGCACAGGAATCTTTTACGATCTCTGAGCATCAGGACATTGGTTTTACGTCTCATCCGATAGAAGGTACCATCGGTACAGCACAGTGTCCCTGTCACTGTACCAGGATCCACACAGACCACAGGATGGGCTGACCTGTCCCCCCCAGCACTTCTTCCAGCAGCAACACAACTTTCCTAGATGGTCTCTCACCCAAGTACTAGCCAGCCCCACACCTACTTAGCTTCAGATGGATTACCTGGTCTGAAGTGCAGGTAGAATAATTTTGTATAGGAGTTCATTGAGCTTCCATTCATAACTTTTAATATGCTCTTAAATGTGTGCAGTTTTAGCTTGTTTTTGACATTATTGGTGGATTCTGGATTACAGTATGAACATGTAATTAAAATGTTCTGCCTTGTGCAAGGCTGCCCTGTCTTATTCCCGAAGAAGGTAACTTGAACTCATATGTGCAAAATATCTTTATAAATGTATAAAGAGTATGTTTGTGTTTTGTGCATCAGGAATGTATTAAATCTGGTGATGTCACTTTTGGGCCCACAGCCAAACCTCTCCCTAAGGCCTCCTCCCCTAGTCACAACATTCCTGGAGGATATACAAAGAGCAATTCCACTTCATCTAGTGGGTACGACTACTCCCATGATGCCGAGGCGGCACACATGGCGGCCACTGCCATCCTCAACCTTTCCACGCGATGCTGGGAGATGCCCGAGAATCTAAGCACCAAGCAACAGACCACACCCAGCAAGGTGGGCCATTCCCTGTCACCATTCCATCTCCATCATCCCAGAATAGTTATTGTCTTAACAATAATCGGTCTGAGATAGTATCATTTAGCACCTGTAAACCTTTTGGCCTTTCATTATTAGCAAGCAATGCCGACTGGTCTTCCTAGATTAAGCTATGGAGTTCTTCGTGCTGATCTTTTTCGTTGGCTGAAAGCATGCAGCGCAGATAGGATGATAAATGCAGGTTCACGTTTTCCCTCTGCTGACAGTATAATTGTGCCAGCACTTTTGTGATTTTTTTTGAAGCCCTCTGTGCCGCTGCAGAATGAATACTTCATCATTTTTTCCATTTCCTTACATTGTTTTTTTTTTTCATTGTTTGCATGTTTTTTCCTCTAGGTTTCTGAAATAAAAAAAAAAAAACAGAAGATTAATGGTGCGTCTGACTGAGAGCACTGCAGTAATCTGCCCTGGTGTACTCTGGGAGCTGCCCTGTCTCTCCCACTGCTCTCAGATTTCTTTGGCTACTGCCACTTCCTCCCAGTATCCAGTTACATTTTCAGCCAAAAATGGAGCCTGCGTTCATTTTCTGCTTTGATAAATAGGTTCTTAACAGCAAAACTTTGGCTGATCACAACTGGATCGGATCCATGATCGCGGCAAACGGTCCGGCTAACTGTTAGGGAAGATGACAATGTTGTGGCAGTGTAATCTAGCGCTGTGCTCTCCTATTCCTTCAGGCAATGGATATAGAAGTGGACGAGAATGGAACGCTGGATCTCAGCATGAAGAAATGTGCCAAGAGGGAGGGCAGTCTGCCATGCAGCAGCCCTGGGATCCACTCCCCAGACCCGTCCTTCTTCTCCTCTTCCTCCCAGCTCCCAGGCAGTAGCAGCAGTGTGACCTCTCCCCAGTCTATCCACACCTACAAACAGGAAGAATGGGAGGGGCCTCTTGATTACACAAAGCCCAATCGCCAGCGAGAGGAAGACCTGGAAGAGGTCAGCAATTTCCCCATTTTTCTGTTCTGATTTCTTCAAATGCAAAATAAAGACACGCGTTACTCCTTGGCCCCCTCAGTGCAAAAAGGCTCATAACTTGATTTGTCCTGTGCAGATGGAGCAGACGAGCCAGTCCTATATGTCATCTGAGCCTGAGGACTGTGAAATGATACAAGACTGCCCAGAGGATAAAAAGTATCCTGGAGAAGTAACCACCCCCAGCTTCAAAGTTAAATTCCAGACTAAGGACTGCAAGAAGGAACTCCTGCTGTAAGTGTCCTCTGTGGAGACACAAGCATGCTCAATGCCACCAGTGAACAGTCAGTCAAAAAAAACAGCCCTTATTTACCACGTACTCCATGCTAGTTACCGTGGGTTCTATTTGGGTGCTTATTCAAAATGCCTTGAGATCGCAATCACTTTCACGATATAATAATAACCAAGTCAGTATTCTACTTTTCAAAAGGGGCTTTTGGGCAGATCTTTATTCCACATTCCTGACGTAATTGTATACATTCAAAGTGTTAGGTTGCGTAATGATTTGATTTGTTAGGTATGAAAATCCTGCCGGCTCTAACATCATGGTTCTTGTTAACTTCTAATGTAGAAATTAAATAACCTGCAAACTGTAAGTTCTGAAACATTTACCCACCTAACCTTGTCACACACCACTTCTAGGTGTCCCACCCCTGGTTGCGATGGTAGCGGCCATATCACTGGAAACTATGCATCCCATCGCAGGTATGCCTCCAGGCTGCCTTCTGCCAGCTGACCATTCAGAATAAGCTCATCTTCCACAATTCTCTACTATTTTTACAGTCTTGGAAAACAGGATGAAAAAAAAATGTTTAAATCTATTTATCTGCGTAGTGAGTATATATTTACTTAGGGGAAAAAAAGCACAGTTTTCCATTAGATGACTAGAAGAACACTGATTTAGTTCCCAAGCCACTCCAGCCATTCCATGTATTTGGTAATTTTCACCACTGGCTTGCATGTGACATCTGAAGAGGATTTCCATTAAATCCTGCCCCCAGACTCCTGTCCGTTGCCTGAAGTCTGTGACTTCGAGCTAACCTTTTCTCCCGAAATCATAAAAGGTGCTTTCTATACTGACTGGAAGCCCTGAATTGCCCATGTTGGTCTGTAGTCTTGTGGTCCTGCCTCCAGTTGGATTATAGGGCCTGGATTATACAATTATTGACAGGTGTCAGAGAAGCAAGTAAATGCATTTGTCCCATTGGCTTCTTAACAAGAGCACAGCTCCACGAAGGCTGCTTTTCCTATCTGCTTCCCTCCTTCGGTGCCGCTCCGGAAACAAGCTCCCCTTACTCCTGCCCTGTGCCCACTCCCTGTGTCTCTCTTCCAGCCTCTCTGGGTGTCCTCTTGCTGATAAGAGTCTGCGTTCCCTCATGGCAGCCCACTCCCCTGAACTCAAGTATGTGTGGCTACCTGACTCTGCTGCCTCTTTCTGCTTGGTCATACTGCTTCTGAGCCACAACTTCCTTCTTTCACTGCAGATCCCTGCTATCATGACAAAAATCCGGTTTTGCTATCTCATTTAAATTGCTATCTCATTTAATCCTCATGTGTGATCTTGGGGCTCATGCGCAATTATTCATGTTTAAAAAAAAAAAAAGAAAAAGAAAAAACAGAATTAATTTAAAGGTTAAAATTATTAACCTTGTACAGACAGAATTATAAGAGGCTTGTAAAAACACAGATTTAGATGTTTACAAATCACATCCAGCCTCCTTTGCTCAATTTAAAAGCTTAATGTAGTCACATTCCCGTTGTTCCTACTTAAGCATCAGTCACCCTCCATTTGGGATCACATTCACAGCATGCATTTGACATATAGGTGAGGAATGTTGAATACTTATGTGTCCATGTTTAGCGGTGCAGCTGATTGCGGCCGTTAAGAGCCCTTCCTGTAAACACTGTGCTGCCGTGAGCCATGATGCAGTGCATTGGATTGTAGCTGCCATGTATCTTCTACTTGCTTTTAGCATAATAGTACATCTCATTCCCCAACCCACAGGTGCCCTACTCCAGGATGTGACGGCTCGGGACATATCACTGGGAACTACGCTTCACACAGGAGGTAGGCTTGTTATTATCTCCTTGGTCCCCTGTTAATCGAAGGGAGAGCTGGTATTTACAGTACAGGCCAAAAGTTTGGACACACCTTCTCATTCAATTGTATGTCGGCATCGGGATCCATAGGAATACATGGGGAGATGACATGAGGACACATTCATTGTACAGAAGACACATCGCCCCCTATGTCTTTAAATATTATGCTGGTCCCTCATACGTCGTTGCTTTTGAAGGATTTGGATTTAATATGGGAGTGAAGTGGCGCTTCAGTGAGAAGCGCTGTGGCCTGGCGCTTCTAGGGCTCTGCCTTTGATTTGAGTCCTGGCTCCTTGAGTGAAGAGTTTGCACGTCAACACCGGGCTTCCACTGAACTTGGGTTACATCCCACTCTCTCATGACATGCACTAACAAAATTCGCTGCGTTAACCGTGGTCTGTTGTGTGTGTGTCCTGTCCAGGCCCTCCCCTTATTAATACTGCGACTGCTACTTATAGTAATAACAAGAACAATAATAATAATAATAATAATTTATATATAGCGCTTTTCAAGATCTAATATTCTAAAAATAATGGATTTATTTTCAATCTACACTTTCAATCTGTTTTTTTACAACCCCATATGTTCACGCATTCTGATAACATCTGAAAACTGGTTCTGCTGGCATGAAAAGGTTGGGAACCCAAACTAAACAGTTACTACCCAGCTTCCCAAATTGGGAAAAATAAAGCATCTACCCCATATCGACTCGGGTCTCTCTTCATCCCGTATGAATCTTTCGCCTTTTAATAAAGATTTCCGTGGAGAGGGAT
>JAODJW010003502.1:0-11153 GCA_026777045.1 Hyperopisus bebe | reverse complement strand
ATTGGTTGATTAGATAATTGCATTAATGAGAAATTGAACAGGTGTTCCTAATAATCCTTTAGGTGAGTGTATATTGTTTTTAATTAAATCCTTGCATAATTTTCTTATAATCCAGAAATCCAGGTTTAAATGGAATGTTTATAAAAGAACGTGGTTATGGGGTGACTTTTGCTCACAATGAATAAAAATACCGGTGTTTTTTTAAGATTTTCTGCTATCACTTCCGTTATCGTTTCTGCTAACATGACCATTTAGCTTGTATTTTTATGTTTAGGCTTACTTTTTTTCCAAATTGCACAGAGCATTTCCTTAAACAATTCTTTATTCTAGAAACTTAAAACACAATGACACAATGAATGTCAAGCTATGATACAAGATTATGTTAACCATAATGCCACCATTAGAGCTGCTCGATTATGGAAAAAAACATAATCACGATTATTTTTGGTCATTATTATGATAATGATTATTTAACCTGGTTACTCACTGACTTTGAAAATATCATGCATTTATTGAACTTTTCAAAAAGTGTTTTTTTCAATAGTGGATATTCTTGAATTCTAAATGCAATTGAACAGAGAGACAAATAAGGTGGAACTGGAAAGGGGCGTGCTGGATTTATAACACGAGACATTTGTTTTGATAACCATTTGAAGCCAAAATCCTTCCATGTATTTTCTGAAACCATGGGTTCTATTTAAGGTTGCATGGGGTCCAGAGCCAATGAGTACAAGGCAGGAAGCGATCACAGGGCACACTCACACAAGCACACCCAAGGGCCATTTGGTAACTCCAGTTAACCTCAGCAACATTTTTGGAATGTCGGGGGAAACTGAAGTACCCAGAGAATACCCCACGACAACATGAGGAGAACACAAACGCCACACATATAAAGCCATAGCAGAGACTCAAACCCAGGTCATAGAGATGGGAGGCAACAGAGCTAACCACTGCACAAGCCTGTCATCCCCTAAAGCCCCATTGTAACTGAAACAGAATCATAATTGATTAATTGCCCAGCCCCAATCACCATTCAAAATTTTACTCTTTAATCATTCATTTATTAGGCTATTTTTACTACAATTATTTTTCAGGGAAACTTGGGTTGAAGTCTACAATCATCAAACACTGTTTCCTCTTTGATGTACTAGTATTAGGGTCCTTACCTGGTGAACCAGCTCATGGGAGATGACACTGGCCACACGCTGTTTGTTGTAGGATGATGAATCTTTTTCATCAAACAAGAGGTTTGTCTCTCTGTAGGTGATAAGCCCCCAATTCTCCATGGCCCCTGTGCCAAAGTCTGGGATGGCTATCTTGTCTGTAAAAAGCAACCACATCATTTATTGCACAACATATCTGCTAACACCAAATTGTGTGGAATCTTCTTCCAAGTATTTGCTTGATTTCAAAAAGCCTTGACGAAACTAAGTACAGTTGCTTAGATCTAAATCAGAAACACACAATGCAAGAATTGTGAAAGCCCTATTCATATCAAGCAGATGAAGAAAGGAACAATTGCTCAGGCACAAGGAACACAAAGCATGGTGAAGCTCAGGGGATACTACCTAGCTTGGGCATGGAGTAATGCATGTTGAAGTATGTCTCAAAGTAGTCAAATATTATCTTCGTGGTATTTGCAGCATAATCTGCTGTATTGATTTGCAATGGCTGGGCATAGATGCGCAACTGAAAGAAAAAAAGTACAAGTCAGAACATTGCAGATAGCACTGTTTCCATATAGGCCAGGGGTGCCCAATCTTATCCGCAAAGGGCCGGTGTGTGTGCGGGTTTTCGCTGCAACTCCCTAATTAGATTACCAATCAGAGGACTGATTGGCTGAAGAGTCCTCACATCTGGGTTTGAACAGCTGACCTACAGGTTATCCCAAAAACCTGCATACACACCGGCCCTAGGCAGTCCCTGGATTACGAACAAGATCCATTCCCAAAGCCTGTCTTTATCTCAGATTTGTAGGTAAGTCAGGACAGGTGCCTTTGGTACTAATTTAATGTCAGTTAGTCAAATGTTTGTCTCTATGCATTTTAAACACTTGAGAAACACTTTCAAATACACTAAAACATCTTAAACATAATAATAATAGTCAAGTACAGTTAAGTGGCTTTTATTGTCATTTCAACCACATACAGTAATACAGTACATAGTGAAACGAGACAGCGCTCCGCCAGGACCATGGTGTTACATGTAACATTACATCGACACAGGACTACAAAAAGTGTAAGTGTGCAAAAAGTGCAGTCATTGCAAAAACAGTGCGACACAAGACAGTGCAATACAAGAAAGAGGAGAGGTGATAGTAGGTAAGACAATATTAATAATAAGAGGAAGAAGAAGAAAGAGAAGAATATAGTAACAGTAACTACAAAAGGTATTGTCTGATGTACCACTGAAGCCATGCTATGTTACCGGAGTCGCAAAGCAGTATAATTATCAATCATTGTATTTAACTCATTTTTTAATTATAATAGGCTTTATGGCAGTTTATTCACAAGTACGAGTTGTCTGTAAGTCGGACATTCTTAGCCCATGGACCACCTATTTACAAAAATATGGATCCTCTTAAATGATTCTAGTTGGTCCAACTTACTTTGAACAGCTAGTATTACTGATGTACTGAGTGACTGAAGTACTGTACCCAGTCATTTTACCAACATTTTACCAGTCTGGTACTGGTACTGACCTTTGAATCGCCTAACCTATAGCTACAAATTATTCATAACCTTTTTTCTTGTAAAGGTCTTCTGGCAGAGTATATTCTCCTGTATTGCAGAATCAAATGGAGGTAAAGATCTAATGAGGAAAACGCATGCTGGAAGGACAGACAGAGGAAAGGCATTACAGTGAGATTTTATAGACTTAATCTGCACCCATCTGTTGTACAACCCCTGACACTGCACCATTTCACATACATCTGATGCACTAAAGCCTGGCACCATTTTAATAACTTAATCTCTTTGTTCCTTTAATTCATATGTTCATTACACATTCCAGATCACCTGTAAATATTTGAATATAAGTTTTCAGATGCACACTGTGTGTCACTGATGTATAAAATCTCTGATTCACTGAAAATGAGCCTCAAAAACTGTTCAGATAATGATTAATCTGCACATTGCTCTCTTATTTGCTGTCCTGTTTAATTCATTTTGCCTATTCATTCTGTTTTCTTCACCAGCTTGCATTCCATTCCCTCACCCAAAAGCTGAGCTAGATTATTCTGTTATTCATTATGGTTTTCATGTTGAATCAAGGCACTATGAAAGGCACATTTGGCATGTTGGGTTTGCAAATGAGTTTACACACTGAAAGAAACTATTATGTAGTAAAGAAGCTGATTTCCGTGAGGCCAGAGCAGAAAGGTTGATGTCAAAGTTGCCAAATGAGGTCTTTAAACAACATTTCGGCAATTTGTCATTCTTTAACACGGAAGATCTTCCTTACTGCTTGATATTTCAATTTTTTCTTAGAAAGAGAACAAAAAAGAGAAGACTTACTGGAATTCCACGTGAAGAATGCCGTTCCACAAACAGAAACTGATGGACAGCAAAGCAGACCAGATAGGTGCTCATGGGTACTGACTTTTCAAAGGATGACTTAGTCTTGTTGCCAGGGACTTCCTCCGTTTTCTGGAGAAAAAAATGAGGAAGGAGGCCAAATTAATATATTGCTATTTTTGTGCTTTCAAGGGGAGACAAAAATAGAAGATTGATTATACTTCTGCCTTGCTTTCTCTTTGATCCTTCGATGAAACATTGCTTCACTTCTCTCCAGGTCTGACTCCCAAAAATAGCAGGACCAGACTATTTATTGCTAACAGTATTATGCTGGGTTTGGCCTATAATTTACCTTAACTCAAGTTTGTTTGAAATTAACAAGTAATATATCAAGCATAGCAATCAGTGTCTGCTACAGGCATTTAGAAATAAACATGTTATGTTTCACTGGGTCATTTATTCAATGCTTTACTACTTCATCCATGCAACAGAGAGTGCTTTTCAACTGCGGCATGCATCATACTTTTGGTACAGTACTTTCTATACTTTCCCTTTTCCATTGACTTCCAGTTAAGTACCAGTACCAAAAGTTCCAGTACCTAAACCAGCTGGGGTACTTTTTTAGTAGTTCGGTACATTGGGGTGGGACTTGAAAATAGCCTGCCTCTGAAACTCAATACACCCGCCATCCTGAAAAAAATTGCAAACTTAGAAAACAATGATAAAGTAATAAAAATAAGTACCAGGATGGGCATGTTGGAGAGAGCGCTGTAAGTACTGTCATGGGTGATGGAGATGGTGAACGTGGCCTTTCTATTTGGCTCGTCAAAGCATGGGAAGGACTTGCGGGCGTCTGTTGGCTCATGGTCGGTGGCAGCAATTTTTCTGAAAGTGAAATGGGTTTGCGTTCATATTCTAGTTCAGAATTCTCCAGTATTTCATAATTGTGCTGGTCAACCTAAATAACCATTATAGCAAGAAAGAAAAAAACATTTGATTGTTTTTCCATAATTAAACAGAATATTATTTGTGCATATTTCTTTCAAAAGGTAAATATAAATGTTAGGCCCTGGGGTTCACAGATGAGTATAAATCAGAGAGGAACTACAGGTAAATTGGAAAATACAGCACAAACCACAGTGATTCATTTACTAGCATATGAAAGCTAACAAAGAGCCCTTAGACCAGCAGTAAAGACACTGGGCCACTGTACTTTAACCCATTGAGCTTGTTTGTAGTATACAGCAATAATGAAGCTTATTGCACTTATATGGTAACTGCTTGATGTTTCTAGGAATTGAGTTGCCAAATACACTGCAGAATTACATTCCTCCAATAGACACTTTTCTTCGGAGATATTGTTATCAGTCATATTGAGAAATGGCCAGACAATAGCTCACAAAGAAATATAATCTGCTTTAAAACTACACCCAGATCATGATGTATTGAAAACATGAGGTCAAGCAGATCATTAATCATTCAAGCCACTTTATAAATGTTGTAATTTCTTTAATTTTCTTAGGCGTTATTTATTAGCCGTTATTTATTAGGATACCATGATTATTAATTTTCTGCACGTTTCTGTGCATTTGTTAAATAATCATCGATCCACCCGCCCCTCTACCATAACCATTTATCCAATACAGGATCACAGCAAACCCAGAGCCTGCCCCAGGAAACACAGGGCACGAAACAGGGGTCACCCCGTATGGGATGCCAGTCCAACACAGGGCACACAAACCATGACACGTTAGAGGCAATTTAGAATACAACAGAGGTACTTCGTTAATCCCCCGCAGGGAAATTCTCTTTTGCCTCATCTTGCTCTGCATACAGTTGAGAGCAAGCTTGGGAGTCACAGTAAAGGGTCGCCACCTTGTGGCACCCAGGGAGTTGCAGGTTAAGGGCTGCACTCACGGGCCCGAAGTCACATGACTATTCTGCCAGGGCTGGGTTCAAACCAGTGACCTTCAGATTGCAGACATTGCTAAGCCACGCACCGCCCCCTAGAGACAGCCAATCATCTAACTGTATGCTACTGGACTGTGGAAGGAGTCCAGAGGACCCACAGAAAACTGAGAAAACACAGGGAGAACACTCTGTCTACACTGAGCCAAGGTGGGAATCTTCACCCAGCCTTGGAAGGATAAGGCTGAAGTGCTAACCGCTAACCAGTCATGCTATGAATAAATAGCCAGTATTGGTCAAGATATTCCACTTAAATCTCTGCCCCTTGAGGAACTCACTACATCTTAATGTTAAATTAACGCAGACAAACTTGAATGCAAGTCTGCCAAAAGTTACTGAAGTTGGAAAGATTCATAATACTCACAGAGTATTATTTCTTTTCAGAGCATCACAAGCATTAGACAGATGGGAATTATTTAATGCATTAATTGTTGATCAGATGATCAGTTGATCAGAATCTTAGATAAGTGGCAGATAAAGTTTCATTTACCTCCCCATTACACTAGTCCTGCAGCGTATTAGACCATTCAATATTTTATATCTATGTTTTGCTTATTTAGCAGACACTTTGATTCGAGGCGACATACATTTTTGAGAAATTTCCGTCATTAAACTTGAGCACTTAACATTCACCCACCTGGCAACCATTGAAAGTTGGTGACATTATATATACCGATCCCGGTTCTGTAGCACTTGACTGCGTAATGGTTCTTGTGCAGCCCAGTGGTACTTACTTGGTCTTCCCATTCTCTTGGTAGGTTGTTCTGTAGAAGCCCACCAGGGAGCCGTTAAGCCAGCCTTGAAAATCCAGTGTCAGCACATAATACTCCTCAGGACCAGTGACCGGCAGCTCATTTGCCGCCTCCACCACCACATACTCTTGGGGCTTGAACTCAAAACAGCCCCTCAGGGCCACATCACTCTGGCCGCTGGGACTGGTCTTCTGCAGCCGCGGGGGGGAGCGGACGAAAGTCTCCCGTATGTGGAGCCATAGGTGGCGAGTAGGACTGGTGACACGCACGGTCACTGAGACAGTCCCAGTGTAGGTGTCCGTTTCCAGGTCGGGTTCTATGTGGAGGTCGTAGTGCTCTGGGATCACATAGCTGGGCAGCCGGAAGTTCGTCCAGTTTCCGCTGGTGTCGTTGGAGGCCCGGCACGGGCCACGTTCCTCCGGGGTTGGTGGCAGCGTCCCCTCCTCTGAGGAGCGGCAGGAGTTGGTGAGGCCTACCGCCAAGCCCACCGTTACAGCCAAGACGACCACCACAGCACAGATGATAGCTACATGCTTGCCTTGCATGCAATACTGCTTCGGAGTCTTCGGATACTTCACATCATCCGGATCCTCATACTGCATCATGGTGAAGGTGATTAGGGGCCACTAAGGCAGGTCTCTGAAAGAAATACTTAAACGATTGAAAATTCTTCAAGGATTCTCCGAACAGCACTACAAACAGAGAACCCCCCTTTCAGTGTGAAGTCAATGGTATTCAGTCCCTTTGGGGATTCTTTCTCTCACGCCTGGAAACAAAAAGCTTTATCTTCAATCACCAGACTCTTCAAATAAGGTGGAGAAGACTGAGTAAAGAGAATTAGTGAGGCACGGAGAGGCACTGCGGAAATATCCAAACAGATGAAGGTCTGGCGTGGGAAAGGAAAAGGTGTTTTATCTCTGTTCATACCCTGTCCGGGTTAAATATAACTCAATGATATGTTAATTAGCAATAGGGAGTCGCAGTCATGTGTCCATAGCTGTCAAACACAAAAAGCGCTTCTCCTGTGTGAAAGGAGGAGTGAATTGTTCATAGTGGCATAATGAGTCCACGGTTGGGGACGTGTAATTACCGTACCATAATACAGCGAAGTCACGCATGGTCAAGATAAAAATGACTTACAAATACGACTTTTACAGCACTACTGCAATTCACTTTAGAGAAAGATCAGTACTTTGAGCCCAGTATAACTTACACAGCATATATGATCTGTGTTGAAAATTCACATCAGAGATATTTTGGATCCATTTGAGGAGAATAAGAATAGAATTAATGTGACCTTTGCTAAACTTTATCAGTCTGTCTAGATGTGTAGTTTAAAAGATAATGTAGTCCTTATTTCTGTAGTTAACAGAAATTTGGCTTTGTAAAACAAAACATGAACAAATCAAATTGCTTGCATTCTACATTACCTCGGTGAAAATTAAAATGGTAAGATTTATAGCGCTGTGAACAAGAAAGTTTCAGGGCACAATGTCCGTGTATTGTGGGTATATTGACACCATACATGTCCACTACTTTCACATGTTGAAAAATTAACAAAACAGAACATTTTATTTTGTAAGGAATATTTTTACTATTATTAACACAGGGTTCCTCTAAACATGTTAGAACACATTAAGTTGAATCTGTCAAAATGTACCAAAAGTTATCTCTGATAAAAGCCACTAAAATGCAACTAAAAGATGTCGACTCCTTATGGGAAGTTTCAGAATTTAAATGGGCAAACCCAGCTGAGATATAGTCAGTTGTTTGGGGAGAGAGCGCATTATGCATTATTTTATTTTCAGTATTTCAAATTTTAATACGATACTCTTACCAGTCAGTTGTTTTGCTATATCTAGTGAAATGGGTATGAACAGTGCTGGGAAGGTTACTTTTTAAATATAATAGGTTACAGATTACTAGTTAGCCTGTTAGATATGTAATAAGTAATTAGCTGTTTTGATTACTTCATCAAAGTACTGTAATGCAACTTATTACATTTGATCATGTTTTGGATTACTTTTCTAACAAAAGTTTTAAACTGGGCAGCAAAAGCAGTTCTAGAAATTTTTAACTGGGGTTGCCCCAGTCTGTACCGGGAAGTGAGACATACAGTATGGCTGCAAGGGCACTGAAGGCAGATAAGGAGGTGTTTGTTAGAACAAGTGACATACTATCTGTGATCTTACAACCCACATTCTGTTTACAGAGGAATTTAAGCTTTATGCATATCCAGATTTGTTCCTCAGGCAGTCAAAGTCAGGACAGGTGATGGAACGGTCCTTACGGATGACACTGCAGTTGCGACCCACTGGGCCGGCTACTTTGAGCAGCTGTTTAAAGCTGATCCTCTGACTAGGATGTTGTACGTCTCTGGGTCTATGTTCCTTGCGGCTGATCCTCTGATTAGCTGTGAACCACCCAGCCTCGCTGGGTGGGCATGGGTGGCGAATCAGCTGGGGCAGAGAAGGCCACAGGGATCTGTGGTATCTGGGTTGAACTTCTCCAGGCTGGTGGTAAGGCTGTCCTCCTGGCATTGCAGGCAATCTTTGCTTCCATTTGGGAGTCAGACATCATCCCAACTGATTGGAAAATGGGACTTTCAGTCCCTATCTGGAAAGGGAAGGGTGATCGCCTGGACTGAGGTTGGGGGATAACACTGCTCTCAGTGCCAGGTAAGGTCCTTGCTAGGGTCATTCTTAACAGGATCTGTGTCATTAGCTCACTTACCAGCAACTGGAATTGTCTAGCTGCATGCCTATGAAGTCTACCGTCAACTGCATCCTGGCACTGAGAGTTCTTATCGAGTGCAAACGAAAATATCGGCAGAGATTCTTTGCAGCCTTTGTCAATTTCTGTTTATTTTTTGACTTGGTTGTTTGAGTCACCCAGTGGGACATTCTGAGACTTGCCTCCCCCACTAATGGCCAGCCTGTACACCGGTACGGCGAGTGCTATGTGCAGGTGGAACCTCTGTGTTCTTCCCAATGGATTTGGGGGTTAGCCAGGGGTGAGTTCTTGCTCCTATTCTGTTCAATGTTTGCATGGACTGGATGTACTGAACATAGAACAATTGTGAACCAGAATTTTCAGAACACTCACGTTTTCAACAAACAGCAAGGCACCTGCAACTGTCAATCTTGGACAAAGCAGTAAAGTATCACAGAATAACCTGGATCCACACCCAGGTAGCATGCGGCACAAAGCCATAACGATATCCAATCAGTGAAAGTCTGCTTTCAGACTATCGTCACCTATGAAGAGTGCCCATGGCTCATATCTGAACAGTGAAAGCGTCTCTTCTTTTCTCTCTATAATACAATCATCATGCGGTTTTAAATCTTTATACTGTTTGCCTTTGTGTTTCACAGCCATTCAAATCAGCACGTTGGATTATAAATTGGACTCAAGAGAAGAACTGTTATTTGAACTGTAATTGGGAAGATTTGTTTTGTAAACATTGTCTGCTAAGAGTGCAGACTAAAATGTAGTATTGTTTTATGTCTACTTCGTCAATTCATCCATCTCACAACATGAAAACACATATAAAAGAAACAAAGTGTACATTTTCTTCAAAATACTGTAATCAGCACACAAAACAATATTTCTAATACTTCAAATATTTCTAATAATTGTAATATAATAGTGAAATACATCTCAACATCAGAACTTCCTTACAGCTACTTTAAAGAAATATTTGGTCCTAGACAAGGTTAATCTTTATTAGCAATAAGGAACATACTGATAAGCATTTTCTATCTCATTCTATTTATCAGAACTGCACACATTGAAAAACATTTATGTTGTGCAATAAATACACAATGTTCAGACTAGCTGTATAGTTTTATTAATTTATGGTGAGACCAATACTGTCAAGGCAATTATTTTATCAGGCTTGTGGTTTTTCTGTAACGGAACACAGATCCATGAGCTTGGATTTTCCAAAAGTTAGTTAACAGTCGCCGGTAAGCCTCAAAAGTGTTTTGGTTACCTGAAGTTAATTTCCCCAGTACAGCTACAAATACTAATTTGTCAGATTTCCCAAGTTCAGGTATTGTGAATCACTCTATACTAAGGGCTTTCCTGAGATATAGCCCTCTTGGCTATGGAGGTGGGGTTGAGGGACCAGGAGAGGTCATCGGTGAAGTGGAGACCCAGGAATTTGATATTCTTCACCCTCTCAACCACAGCGCCGTCGATGATGAGAGGTGGGTGAACAGTGCTGGATCCGCTGAGCTACTCTCACCACCTCCTCCACGTATGCAGAAATGTTGTTGTTCTCCATGAAGCCCACCACAGTCATGTCATCCCCAAACTTGATGATCTGGTCTGAGCTGATCTCTGCTGTGCAGTCGTGGGTCAGGGGTGTGAAGAGCAGTGGACTGAGGACACAGCCCTGTGGCACACCTGTGTTCAGGGTAAAGGTGTTGGACGTGTTGGTGCCGATTCGGACTGACTGCCTGTATCCGGTTCAGCAGGGGGGTGCTGTGGCCCAGCCCGCTCAGTTTGAGAGACAGGCTCTGAGGGATGATGGTGTGTATTAGGACGGATTTCCGGACAACTGTGGTGCCTAGAATTAATCATTGTCCTGTTACTGTCATTCATATGAGGTGATTGAGGTGTGGATTGATTCTGATCGTGTATGGACTGATCATCCTGAGATTCGGATACGTCGTCCATTAAGGTTAGACTGCAAAAACATGTTTTTTTTTTCTTTCTGGTCACTTGTATAACATTTTTCACAAATTTTTCAGAGTATCCTTATCTTATGCGAAAGAATCCTTGTTTAGGGATGCTTACTGTATCCAAGGATGCTTACCAGGTGTCCCTGGGTTTCAGAGGGGTTCACCCAGTATGTTTTGCACACCATTGGTCGGTATATGAGACACCTGCCTTGTCTTCTCTTTTGAAGAGT
>JAODJW010003501.1:0-11155 GCA_026777045.1 Hyperopisus bebe | reverse complement strand
TTTGACAGTTTCGTTTTGCACTGAAACAGTATTACAAAAGCTCTTGGGAATAAAATGAGCCATTTCTTGTAAAAAAATCTTGATTAGAAATATATTTCAGCGGCACTTGAGTTCAATTTGTACACAAGCGACAAGATTTTTGTCAGGGACTGTTATGTGTCCGTTAAGTTACCATGTGTTGCAGGTCAAATTTGAAGGGTGGCCAGATTTTATTCAGTTGTAAACACCAACTAATTTAAACGCCTTTGGAACAATTTACGCATGTGAATTATTTCTCCAAATCATCTTGCACTTTGTAATGTATACAGCTGTGTATCGTCTGCGTTGACTTTTGTAACACGATACATGGAAATTGTAGAACTTCACATTTTGGATTATAGCAAAGTATGCAACAGATTCTTATTACATTGAAAGACTGCAATACTAAAAAGTATAACTGTAAAATATTGCAAGACCAATTTATTTGTTGAAATTATGTCTTTATTTTGTATGTGTTGGGATTTATCGCAATATGACTACCGTTTTGAGTACCGAAAGATTCCGTTGCAAAAAATGTAGTCACTGCAATTTTTAAAGCTTGGAAATGGGTGTCCTTGGACAGATTTTGATAATACTGTATTTCAGATAATGTTTTTTGTAAAATAAAACTTTCTTCTTCCGACTATAAGTGAATCCTTCACGCTTGGAAGGGTGGGAGGATGTTTTCTCTCATCCCAGCTTTTCCGGTTGGAGGTGCAGAGGCGCGATCCCGCTCCTTCCGGGAAACCGCAGGACATGCAGGCAGGGCTGCAGTAATGGCTGATCTCGTCGCTGTGCGGAGCTCCAGGTAGTAGGTGAACGTGGAGCTGTGTCATTTGTGCGACGGCTGCGTTCTCTGTAGGTGGAAAGCACGACTTGCTGGGTTTGCTAGGGTGATGCCGTGATTTTATGGGCGCGAGGGACCGAGCTGCAGCTGGCCCTCCTTCGCACTAGAATGTTTTGCCGTTGCTAGGCCGCTCGTGCTCGGTTGCCGTGGAGGCGACCCTTTAGTCTCATTCGGCACAAAGCTGGCGAGGTGGCTAGCGCTCTCGGTGTTATTTTTATGTTTATATACATATATAATTCGATGTGTTTAGATAATAAAGAGTACTGCTTGTTTAGTGGGATGGTTTGCGATACTGTTTAGCCCTTGACAAAACGCCCGGCAGTTAGCAGTTTGATACTGGTAGATTTTGTGCAGGTTATCAGCAAAACGTGTTTATACGTTGGTTAGGTTAAATCAGTTTCATCCTGTCAACTATTTCCTGATCGCTGACATTCTGAAGTAGCGTTTGCACAAGTTAATACGGATCCCGATTGTTAGAATGGAAGGATAAGCTGGCTAATTAGCATTAGCTAACGAAAACGAATTAATTTTGCCTGCCTCAATAGTGGCGGTCATAGACGTCATCACCTATGAATTTGTATAATGTTACTAATGAAATCGATTAATTCAACTTGAGGACCGTCAAAACCAGATCTTCGTGATTTATGAAATGCTTTCTGAAGGAAGTGGCGATTTCCTGTGAAACATTCGTCTATTTTATGACCGGGATTCCTAAGGTCTAATATATTTAATAAGGCAGAGGAAAACCCCTGGAAATTAGTATTTTGAAGCTGTCGGGTCTATAGGGCGAAATGGTTTAAGGCTGGAGGAGCGAGCTGGCCGCCGGTCAGTTTTATACGTATGCAGTGATTTCACCCTGACAATGCATTTCATTTTATTAGTTTGGCTGTGGCATTTTTTCCCCCCAGAATCTAATGTCAGAATTGAGAATCCATGCTTTACGTGTAAATAAATAGCATTTAACATTTTCTTTGTGAAAGGTTACAGAACATTTTATGTTATTGATGGAGTAATTTCGTTATTTCATACGAAATTTATAAGCTATATTTCGCTTCGGTAAACAGGACTGATTTTTGCAGAAATATACGTGAAATGATATTAAAGTATTTTATTATGTAAATGCCATCAAAAATGCCAAACTCAGCCTCCTTTGCTCAGATGTTTCTTAATTGAGTGATCTCTTCCTGCAGGTGTTGATGCTGGTGCAGTCAGTGCTGTGAAAGAACGTTGTAAGCAACAAATGAATTAAGGGGTTAAGAAACTCACAAAATGTCCAAGAGTAAGAACTCGGAGTCTGTGAAGGTGGTGGTGCGATGCCGACCAATGAACGAAAAGGAGAAGGCAGCCAACTTTGAGAGGGTTGTGTCAGTTGATGTGAAATTGGGGCAGGTATCCGTGAAGAACCCCAGGGGCACAGCCCAAGAGCACCCGAAGGTATTCACCTTTGATTCTGTCTATGACTGGAACTCTAAGCAAGTGGAGCTGTATGATGAGACGTTCAGGTCGCTTGTGGAATCTGTCTTGCTGGGATTTAATGGCACAATTTTTGCCTATGGCCAAACAGGCACAGGGAAAACATACACAATGGAAGGGGTGCGTAATGATCCAGAGCGAAGAGGTGTTATTCCAAACTCTTTTGAGCATATTTTCACACATATATCACGGTCACAAAACCAGCAATATTTAGTACGAGCTTCTTACCTGGAAATCTACCAAGAGGAGATTAGAGACCTTCTGTCAAAAGACCAGACTAGGCGTCTAGAATTAAAGGAGCGTCCAGACACAGGAGTTTATGTCAAAGATCTGTCTTCCTTTGTTACAAAGAGTGTCAAAGAGATAGAGCACGTAATGAATGTGGGAAACCAAAACCGGTCAGTTGGGGCCACAAACATGAACGAGCATAGCTCTCGTTCTCATGCCATTTTTGTCATCACCATCGAATGCAGCGAGATCGGCCTGGATGGGGAGAACCACATCCGTGTCGGCAAGTTGAACCTTGTGGACCTGGCAGGCAGCGAAAGGCAGACCAAGACAGGGGCTCAGGGGGAGCGGCTGAAGGAAGCGACCAAAATAAATCTTTCTCTTTCTGCACTGGGAAATGTTATATCTGCACTGGTGGATGGCAAGAGCACCCACATTCCATACCGTGATTCGAAGCTGACACGACTTCTGCAGGATTCACTGGGGGGGAATGCCAAGACTGTGATGGTGGCCAATATTGGTCCGGCCTCTTATAATGTGGAGGAGACCCTGACTACCCTGCGATACTCTAACCGTGCAAAGAACATAAAGAACAAGCCCCGTGTGAACGAGGACCCGAAGGATGCACTTTTGCGGGAGTTCCAGGAGGAAATTGCCCGTCTCAAAGAGCAGCTGCAGAAGCGTTCTGGCAAGAGGAAGAAGAGGAGAAGGAGGAAGAGGTTTGGGGAAGGTGGGGAGGAACTGGATGAAGAGGAGGAATATGATGATGAGGATGATGACGGAGCTGATGGGGCTGATGGGGAAGAGAAGGAGGATGCTGACTACTGGCTGGAACAGCAAGAGAAGCTTGAGAAGGAGCAGAAAGCCATCATGGAGGACCATAGTCTGGTGGCAGAAGAGAAGCTGAAATTGCTTCGGGAAAAAGAGAAAAAGATGGAAGACCTCAGGAGGGAGCAAGAAGCTGCAGAACTGCTGGCAGCTAAAGTGAAGGTAAATAATTTCTTTCAGTGGCGCGCATATTCTCAGCATGTTTTTAATATGTGTATGACATCATTTAATGTTATTTTCGCCCCATTTGTTCTTGTATAAGGCTATGGAGAGCAAGCTTCTGGTTGGAGGGAAAAATATTGTAGACCACACCAATGAGCAGCAGAAAATACTGGAGCAGAAACGACAGGAAATTGCTGAACAGGTAAAACTGGGTGGCTGTTTGTAATCCTTACCTGTCTTAAGTGCAAGGTCCAAATGAAACGCTTTACAGTTTGATGGGTTCTTTAAAATTATGTTTACCAGTCTTTTGTGTGGACTGTTGTAATATGAATTACAATTCACTTCCAGTAGGAAGGAAAACACGTCATGCTTGCTTGTTAATGATCTATCACGTTTGTCACTTGACAGTATTTTCATTACACAAATGTATGGTGTATGTATGTGTGTGTGACAAATAAAACTTGAAACATTTTTCCCCATCTGTCTTCACCCCATTGCTGTAATGTTCCTACTGCCAATGCCTATTTGTCAGTGTTGGTCTTTGTATGCCTGTGGTGTGTTTGCAGAAACGCAGGGAACGAGAGATACAGCAGCAGGTGGAATGTCGGGATGAGGAGACGCTGGAGCTCAAAGAGACGTATAGCTCCCTCCAGCAAGAAGTGGACATCAAAACCAAAAAGCTAAAAAAGGTCAGTATGAGTCCACACCAGGTCATGTTCCTACTTCCTTTCATTTGAGTTGTAGCATCAGTTAGTATTAGAAACCATTTTAGGAATCATGTTTCTGTGGTTGTCATGATTGTTAAGTCTTTGGCATAATTGTCTTTTATCAGCTGTTTGCGAAGCTGCAGGCCGTGAAGTCAGAGATCCAGGATGCCCAGGAGGCACACATCAAGGAGCGACAGGAACTGGAACAGACACAGAATGAGCTCACCCGGGAACTAAAGCTCAAGTAGGGAACTGTAACTTTCATTTCATCGCCTTTTGTACCATGACAAAATTTCAACATAACCCCAATGAAAGTGACACAATTTTGAATCTAGCTCTTTACCTCTCTACGTAGTCTCTAATTACCACTCATCTTTTTGTAATTTGTGTGCTTCACAGGCACTTGATTATTGAGAACTTTATCCCTATGGAGGAGAAGAACAAAATAGTGAACCGAGCATTCTTGGATGATGAGGAGGACCAGTGGAAACTGAGGCCCATCACACGCATTCAGGAGTAAGTAACACGTGCTGCTCTGTGTTTACTGCCAGTCACTTGGAAAGTTTGTGTTTTGCTCTTATCAAAATGTATATCTTAATGTGACAGAGGTGAAGATATGAGCTTGCATGAGTCACCTTCAGTGGAGGCACAGGAGAGCCCAGATTAAATGGATTAAGTCTTCAAAGACAAACTTAACATGCCAAGAGTATGATTCACTCCTGGAATAAGACCAATGCACGAGTCTGAAAGGAATTATTTTCTAGAATAGGCTTGGCTTTTGTGTGGACTCTGCTCATCTGCATTAGTGGGGGGAGGTCACAGAAACATATGTCGTTCGTCATCTGCAAGTTTTTTTTTTGTAATCGTTTCTTCATCTGCCTCCATCTGTCCTGTTGCCCCCTTTCCCAGTAACCAGCAGATGATGACTCGGCCTGTGTCAGCAGTGGGCTATAGGCGACCACTCAGCCAGCATGCACGCAGGGCTATGATGATGCGACCAGACGTGAGATACAGGGTATGCCTGCTCTTCCATTTTGGTTTAATTGCCTTCCACCAGACTAGCTTGTGCACTGAACTTTGATTTGTAAAAGCCATATGAGAAACCAGAGAGATGGCACTATGTTAATAAATCCCTGGATGGCTCATCTGGCTACCCCTTTTCTGTAAATCATTTTAAAAAATGACCGTGTTTCTCAGGGCTGATTATTGATTTAAAGGGGATTTTGCATTAAAGGGAAACAGCAGCTCTTGTATTTTATAATGTACCTTACAGGACTTTAATGATCCCTTGCAGCTGGTTATTTTTCACGTTTGTCGCTCATGTTGAAAAATGGTTTCAGAATTGTAACTTTAATCTTGCATTGGTTCCTACAGGGGAGGGTAACTTGGCAAACTGCAGAGCAAAGTTGTATCGTTTTTCCTGTGTATGCCTTGTGGATCAATACTGTTTGCTTTAGAAAGTGTAATGTATATTAGCTAATGGCCACAGAGGAAGCCTCATGAATGGCTTTGTGGTGTGGTTCTCTTTTGCTGTGTGTCTCCAACTGCTGCCTGATTTATCCATTATCCATTATGCATTCCAATCCCAGCTTTATATGTATACAGTACAGGCCAAAAGTTTGGACACACCTCATTCAATGTGTTTTCTTTATTTTCATGACCATTTACATATTTATATATATCTTATATATTTATATTTAGAATATAAAACATGTTTTCAGTTATTTCACCTTTTTTTGTTAAGTATATAACTCCACATGTGTTCATTCATAGTTTTTGATGCCTTGGTCATGAAAATAAAGAAAACACATTGAATGAGAAGTTGTGTCCAAACCTTTGGGCTGTACTGTATATTTACCTGCTTGTTCTGGTAATGCCAGATATTATTACTGGTTGGCTAAGGATCCCAAATGTGAACAGAAAGCAAAATACAAAACGCGTGTGAAGATGTTTGAAATGTCAAACATGGGCTTGTTGTTAGCCACATGAAGCACTGACATCTAGTCGCAGCCAGTGGTGGATCCTGCATGGAAAAGATGGCCAGTTGTCCAGGGTCCAATCTAGTGCAGTGTTTCCCAATCTGGTCCTCAGTCAGTCCACATTTTTGCTCCCTCCTGGCTCCAGGTGGGGAGCAAAAACGTGGATTGTCTGGGGGTCACCAAGGATTGGATTGGGAAACACTGGTTTAGTGAAATGCTTTGGAGTTATCCAAGGTTAATTCAATTGAATGGACACGATTTGGAAAGACACACACATGTCAGTATACAGTCCCACAGCTGACAATGCATATTAGACAAAAAAACTGCCTGCCAAGAAAGGTGTGAGTCTTTTTTCATGCACTGTAGTATTATCACTGTATTATCTGTATGATAACTTAAGACGTTTCCTATGCTGCAGGCTGAGAACATACTACTGTTGGAACTGGACCTGCCTACACGTACCACTAAGGTGTACGAGGAGCCAGTCATTGCGCCCAAGGTGGCAGCAGCTCTGGAGGACGCCCTGCGGGATGAGGACGAGATCCAGGTCGACGCCTCCACGTTCCACAGCACTGACCTGCTGTGCAGCAGTGCTAGCAGCATGAGGAAGCCAAAGTCCAGGTGAGCTGTTTGCTGGAATACTGCTTTGTTTTCCATTTCCTAATTTAAAAGTACAAATGGTTAAAGTAGCAATGTAGTGTGTTGATTGGAGGAGTAAGTATTACTGCCTGTCTTCACATAATTCTATGCAGATCACAGTGGTTGGTCTCCAAAGTATTTGTTTATGCAAATTCGTGTCTGCAAGTTACAGTAATACTGTTTACAATGGAGAATATTATCGATACCACAAAATATCATGAGGTGTCTCTCTACCTGTACTTTAAACATGCCAGTGAGTCTGTATCTCTTTTGAAATGGTAGGGAGGCAAGCTAAGGATCAATCAGAATAAAACCCTTTTCTCCCTCTCCCATTCAGCAGCCGTCCCAAGACTGGAAAAAAGGCGAGCACTCCCAGTTCTTCACAGATTCCTTCCAGCTCAGGACATCCCCTCTACCCACAATCTCGTGGACTCGTACCCAAATGATTACTTGGGTTTCACTATTCTGGGGGCCCTCCGCTGTACAGAGGGACATGAACGGACTGGTACAACATCCCTGACTAAAACACAGGGCAAAAAACTCCCAATACAGGAAGTTCAAGTTCTGCTTTTTTTCTTTGGTACACTAGATTTCAAGGACCACAAGGGAGGCAAACTGTACGGGACTGTCACGCTGAATTGTAACCTCTCAAATGTGTCTACTATGAATAGAAGGAGTTTTATGTCTCGAGTTTAAAGTTCTGACCTTAAATTGTCCTTGAAAATGACTACAGTACAGTGTGTCAGGATACACGCTTTCCCAGTTACTTGAATCAGTGCCACGGTGCACATTGTAATGCTTTCCTGCTTAAAAGGACTGCATTTTCTTGACAAGGTTTGCATTCATTCTGATGTTATAAAATGGCAGCACTGGTAACAGCTGCTGTCTCGGTCAAACTGCTTGTCCCTGGGCACTTTACAGTTTGACACATTAAAGGGGCACTTTAAAATATGTCAAGTGCACACATTGCATAGGTGTTTGAAGTTAAGATGTTGGTGTATTTTGTGTAATATGTGATATAGCTTACATGCACAATCCCAGGCTGATTCTAATGCTACTCCAAAACTTGAGAACTTGCTAGGACAGTTCTGCTTTTACAATAATTTAGTGGGGCTAAAAGCAAATTCAGCAGTCCAGAATTAGGGTTGGTTTTCAGACATTTATTTATACACTAAACACTTGAGCAAATGATATCTTTGCTTGAATTTTTCCTTGAAGTTCAGGTGAAAGGACCAAGGGTTTCTCAGAATATAAATCGCAAATGCCGACTGTTTGGCAGGTGACTTTCAGACTCAGTTAAGGTTTTTGCTTGATGACATGCAGAGCGCCATTTCTGTTTTTTAAGCAGTTGCTTTCAGAACATCTGGAATAGGATAATATGAGAGGGGAAATATACATGAACGTTTCAAGGTGCCTTTAACTTAACTCCATCGTGTAAGAAGCAAATATATTTCAAAAGCGCATTCTGGAAAAAAGGAATGATTGGCACCGTCTTAATATGTAATGGCGTTTCTTCTTCTGTGTCAATTTGCGAAACTAGCAAATTCCATTCATACTAGCTTACAAAAACTTAGTGACCAGTATCCAAGCAGCACGATGTTTAGAATACTAGTTATCCAATCTCCATATCACAAAGCATTTTCATTCCCTTTGCAGCTGAACATCTCTGGTACTGTCTACCAGTAAACACCTCACTGCCATGCATTTGTTGGTAATGTGTTTTATGTATTGTGATTCACTGCAGTTCCAGAATGAGTTCTTCAATTGTTGTTTGCTTTGCCTTTTATACGGTGAATACTGACACACAATTCAGAATTTTTGTCCTGCACCCTTACCTCCACTTATTTCCATTTAGTGCCACTGCTTGCTGCTATTATACTGTAGTAACTCTAACATTTACAATGTATATAATCTGTAAGAATGCATTGATGGATCACTCAAGGTTTTCAGTATATGTAAAACCTTTTCAAACATTTGATACTAAGTACCAAGTTTGCAGATCTAGCTCTTATTTTGGTATTATCTGTTTATTTTATAACATTGAAACTCATTTTGTTGTAGGTTTTTATTTTTCTTGGAGTAGACTTTTTATGTAAGATTTAAGTTATGCAATACTTGTATATTTTGCATTTTTGAAATGCAGATAAAAGAATATTTTCAGATTGTTAAAAAAATGTTTTTAGCTTTACTTTGTATAAAGTGCACAAAACCTTTTCCTGGAAGGTGGTCCACAGTTTTCATTTGCAGTCTTGGGTAATAATTTAGTTTTGTCGACTTTAACATGCTTGGCTTCTTGCACACCTGATTTGATAAAAATTACCCATTATTAGAGAAATTGCTTCAACAATGAACCGGAAATCACACCTTTCTTTCTGAATTATGTGGAAAGTAATTCTGTACAGCATGATTTCATACATTTACATATTATTATAACTTGACTGAATATGACTGAAATGTGAATTTTAATTTTCAAATGCTACTGTAACAGTCAACCATATAGTCATATTCACTGAATACATATTCCCTGGTTTATGAAATGCATTTCCTAAATCTCCTTTCTAATTTATACTGTGATGAATAGGACAAATGTCCATGTATTTTCATTTGTGTGGCTGACTGGGAATGTTACACTCGTCTTTTTACCCTTCAGCGCTTTTTGAATTAAAGATATTAAAAAAGTCCAAAGATCACTTTTATAAATTTATTTTTATTGGTGTCATTTATCATATTATTGGAGGGTGAAAACAAATGTCAGTAGTTTAAAATAACACTTGGGAATTTGAGAATGAAGGCCATGCAAGAGACGATGCTATAATTTAGCTTAATTGTTACTTTTTCTCATAGCATTTTTAGTTAAAATGATGGATCTGAGTGTTTTATTCTTCCAGGGTTATGGGTTTGGATTCCACCATCACTGTGTGTGTGTGTTTCCTCCTGCAGTGAAAAGACATGCACTTAAGATAACTGGTCTCTGAATTGTCCATCGAGTATGATTGTGTGTAGGTGCCCGGCAATGAACTGGAATTCTGTCCAAGGTATGTAATCCTGCTTTATACCCATTTCTGCCTGGGATACATTCCTGGTGACCGTGACCAGAATAAGCTGTTAGAGGATGGATGCATGGATGATGAAACTGGTATTAATCCTGTTATGAATTTAGAACAGAAAAATTTAAGTAGAGAATTATACTTTTGTTATGGTTTACATGATCATCTTTGATCTATTATGGTAAAATGTTGAGACAAGGAAATAGTAAATTATTTTCAAAAGCTGTTTCTAGACACCTTGCATAAGGATCTTGCAATAAATTAATGAATGAGCTTTGAAAAACAGGCAGCAGGTTTTGTAGGAAATGTCCAGTATACAAACGTGTAGGGTATCATTAAAAAAAAAAACCTTCAGTGTGTTAATTTTTCAAGCTGCATTCCATGGGCTGTGAATTCACTCTTAAGCTCAACATTCCATGAAATGTCAAGTCATAAAAGAATATTGCTCACAGTACTTATGGATAGTTTTATCAGCCAAATAAGAGAAAAGCAGGTTTGAAATGACGAAGTTCAAATGATGTTGAAGCTGGCAAAGTCGGCAGCTCCTGCTAATGAGCTTGTGTGTATCTTGCAGCACTCACTAGGCTGTCACAAGTGTTTCATCTGTCTTTATAATGATTCACAAACCAAGCATTATACTTAAAAGTCTGGGAAAAGCTTGAATCATGCATCAGGCTCTGCTCCTCAGCAATTGTAGGGCTGATCCAAGTAACATTTTCTTTTCCTCTTTGATTTCCCTTGTAACCATCCATCCGTTTTTCGTCATTCATCCACAAACCTCCCTCTCCCCGGCCACCTCCTTCATGCCAAGGTATTCCCAAGCCAGCCAAGAGATGTAATATCTCCACAACGTCCCGGGTCTGCCCTGAATCTCCATGTTGGACATGCCCAAATCACATCCTGAGGATGACCTCCTGGAGGCACCATGGACTGATGCCCAAACCATCTCAGCTGGTTCCATTCGATACAGAGGCACAGCAGCTCTACATCAAGCCCCTCCCAAACGTCCAAGCTGCTCACCCTATCTCTAAGGCAGTGGTTCTCAATCCTGTTCCTGGCGCCCCCCCCCCGCCAGAATATTTTCATTCCAATCCTACCTTAATCCGGCTCAGATAGTCCTTAATAGGCTAAAGCCGGTTTCAGACCTAACGCGGCGCGCACTACGCTGCGCTCCGTGCCGCGCACCGCTCGCGGAGCTTGTGCGAGCTCTGTGGTCAAAGATGAACT
>JAODJW010003500.1:0-11191 GCA_026777045.1 Hyperopisus bebe | reverse complement strand
TCGTAAGCCAATAAAATGATGACCCTTACGTCAACCGAGTCGTAACTTTTTAATCAAACATATTTTTTCCTGCCTGCGATAGTTAAAGAAACCTCTAATGTTGAACACTGACATGTTCATTGACGTTACAATTCTGAGCTCTTTAATTACGATCTTCTTAAGTTTTTGTTTCATAAGCTAATTACGTTATTATCTTAAGCAGTGATTCCTTAATATTCTCTGTGCTCACATTAAACCAGCTATAAATGTATGTAAAATTAGTGCTTAGAGTGAATTGAATATTTTTCTTGCTAAAATCTTTTACAGCTGAATTTATGAAGACCCAAACATTATTAGGAAAATTAAGTATTTTTAAAATATTAACTTATTTAAATACATATAATTTAATAAAAAATGACAAACAATTGGTTACACACACACACACACACACACACACACAAGCACACACAATGTTGAAACAACAAGAAATAAGTACAGTTAAATTATACACCTAAGTGGCACTTACTTAATAAGCAAATTGTTTCAGTTAATTAAAAATAATCAGTTTAATTTACTCAAAAACTATAAAAAATTCACATAAACTCAAAATATTTAGGTTAGTAGAACTGTTACAGAAAATTAAGTTTATGCTACTCAATAATTTTGATTATTTTGAGCATTTGGGTTTACAGTGTACCATGATCAGCATGCAAAAAAGATGTGTGTTGAAGTCGGTGACTTGGTGTACACTCAAAACTTCAGTGCAGGACCTACTTGGATACCGGGCATTGTGCAGAAGAAAACTGGCCCTGTGTCCTGTTTAGTGGTACTGGGAAATCAAAGGGTGGTCCGACGACATACAGACCAGATACAATGAAGGTACCCTATTTCTGAGTCAAACCAGGAAGACTACACTGATTCTGTTCTTCAGGAAGTCGGCCCCGCACATCATCCTATGGACGTTGGTGTAACTTCAGATGGAGGTGAGTTGGTCATTCGACCGGAACTCTAGGTACCAGAGTCTACTCAGGAAGCTGCAAAGCCTGAGTTGAGAAGGTCACAGAGAGTCAGGAAACCTCCAACTCATTTAAAGGATTATGTTTAGTTTAGTGGTGAGTTCCCCAGCCACAGGGCAAGAATGACCCCTGGACCTCACTGGGATGGAGGCAGTCTACCGAAATAAGGACAGTTAAATTATACACCTAAGTGGCACTTACTTAATAAGCAAATTGTTTCAGTTAATTAAAAATAATGTAGCGTAGGTTGTTTGGAAATGTTAAAGTGAGGAATGCTTAAACTTTTGTAGAATATGTTTTGTAGAATATGTGTTTTCAAACTAATTGTTGTGCATTATGTTAAACAGTATGTGTTCATTGCAGCGTATGTTTAAGCAGATGGGAGGGGATGTAATAGCTTGGATTCAACCACTAGAGGACAGTAGTAGCATATACTTGTAGGTAGCACAGGAGGGAAATCGAAGAAGGCAACACAGCGAAGTTGAGTGTGTTAACGTTTTACCCGGAGCTGAAGAAGTTAATAAATATTGAACCTCCTGCCATCCCCCAAATGTGTCTCGGGTGACTCTCAATATATTACAAATATAAATTCATTTTTTCTTTTTAAATCTAAACTCAAAACGCATCTGTTTAAAAGTGCCTACTCTCTGTGAATTCTTTTAGTTTTTATACTGTTTTACTTTTTGTAATTAGTTTTTTTATTCTGATTGTTCTTCCTTGTGTAATTCTGTATGGTGTCCTTGTGTGCTCTGAAAGGTGCCTTTAAAATAAAATGTATTATTATTATTATTGATCGTTGGAGAGTAAATCGTTTAGAGACATTATTCGGGCATGATTTCGGCAGTTGGGCTTGAGTACAAGAGCTTTATCCATCTCAGAAAATATCCACCAATTCCATACTGTGTGTAATGCCAGGCAATCAGAGAAGAGGCAGATCCCGTAATGCGGGATAACGAAGGTTTAATAGGGAACCCAGGTACACCAAAAGCCAAAGGGAAGATCAAGTTGAGAGGTCGTGTCGGTAGCGAGTCAGTAGCCAGTGAAATCAGTCCTACACTCAGAGACAGGACGAGATGACGACGGGGAGGGAGGAATGAGGACGACGATCAGGAGAGCAGGGCAGGCAGGCAGGGCAGGTAGGTACGGGCAGGTAGGCAGGGCAGGCGGGGCAGGGAGGGCAGGATGCAGCAGGCAGGACAAGCGGGGAAGACAAGAGACAGAAAGATGCTTAGTATAGTTCCTACACATGGCGACAATACTTCGCAATGTCAGCGAAGTTACTTCCGCTTTAAATAGTGGAGCAGTTTGTGGGGAATTGCCTACTGCTGCCCTGTCCCGCCCTTGTGGGCTTGACAGTCACCCCCCCTCCCTCACTGGCTGCCTCCTGGAGGCCGAGGTCAATGCCGTGGGTGGCCCCGTGGCCGAGGTGCGGGGTTGGATGAGTGCGCTCAGTAGTGGAAATCCGCCACTAGGTCGGGATCCAGGATGTCCATCCCCGGAACCCACAATCTTTCTTTGGGACTGAATACCTGCCAATAGGCAATCAGAGAATCACCAGGTATTGGAGAATCCCTGCTCGTTGGCGGGAGTCCAAGAGTGCATGAACCTGGAACACTCTGGACCAGTCCTGTAGGGTGCGAGGCGGAGGAACTGCCACGTCTGTAGGGGGTGTAACGGACTGTACCGCACCAGCTTCAGGAGAGATGCATGGAAAGTCGGGCAGATACGGTACATACTTGGGAGTAGGAGACAGAAGGTGTTAGGTCCAATTTGCCTTGTGATTTTAAGGGGTCCGATGAAATGGGCAGATAACTTACGGCAAGAAGACAGCTTGAGATTGCTGGTTGTTGACCCATGCAATAGTGCAGGGTAGCACATCGATGTTTGTCCGCTTGGGCTTTCTGTTGGGTTGCTTGACCAGAGAAGGCAAGCTGGGTTTGACGCCAAACCTCCTTGGCACCTCAATGCCAGCCTTCTATCTGGGGAACATCACAGGCAGTCGACTCCCAAGGGAAGACCTGTGGGTGATATCCTAGAACACACTGGAATGGAGAAAGGTGAGTGACTGGGCTCACTTAGGTGTTCTGCCCACACGAGGTGAGTAGCCCACTCAGCAGGTTTGTCCTTGCAGAGTAGCCATAAGGCTTTCAATACTTCCTGATTGGTCCTTTCCGCCAGGCCTTTCGACTGGGGGTGGTACACAGAGGTGAGGCTGAGAGAGATATTTAGTTTGGTACAGAATGCTTTAAACACCAGGGAGGTGAATTGCGGACCTCGATCGGACACTACATCCTCCGGGATGCTATAGTATCGGAACACCCATGCAATCATAATGTCCGGCAATTCCATGGACATTCCATGGACACGGGAGAGCAATCAGGCGACGCATCTTCAAGAACTGATCAACCACTGTAAGTATAATGGTGTTACCTTTCGAGAGGGGAAGATCGGTGATGAAATCCAGAGCCAAATGGGACCGGGGTGAGATGTGATCATCACCCACTAGATTCAGAAGATACGACTCTTACCTTCTAGCCAAGGCCTTACAGAGTATTTTAATGTCAGATCCCATCAAACTAATAGGTTTAAAAGAAGAGCATTCATTTGGTGATTTATTTGGTTTCAGAATTAAGCCTGTTATTGCGAGTCTTAAAGATGGAGGGAATATTCCTTTTGTGTAGGATTCATCATGTATAGCCAATAATGGAACTAGAAGTTTCTCTCCAAATCCCTTACGGCACACGATCTCAATTAACCCCGTCTGGCCCTGGTGCTTTCCCGCTCTGCATACTTTGAATGGCCTCTGGTAATTCCTCCATAGTTAAACTGCAATCCAATTCCTGTTGTTCCCTTTCTAACAAAGTCTGGAACTTCAACTGATCTAAAAAAGAATTTTGAATCTCCAAATCATTTGAACACTCAGATGCATACAAGGACTCGTAATAATCCCTAAATGTGTTATTGATCACTATTGGCTCTGAAGTCACATCACCTGCAGGTGTCATGATACTGTTAATTTCCCTGTACTGTCTTTCTAAATTGGCCAAACCAATAATTTACCACATTTTTCTCCTTGATCATAATAGCACTGTTTTAGCCACATTATCCATGGATAACTTATATTTCATTGTCATAGTTTGCAATTCTGCTGGCTGTAATTATTATACAAATTTTGTTCCGATAATCTATTTTGGTTTTCAATTGTTTCCATTTCCATAAGCCATTGTTTGGCCTTGGATTTCGTATAACTAATAATTTCCCCTCTCATGTATCCTTTAAATGCATCCCAACTAACACAAGCATCAGTCTTAACAAGATTAATTTCAAAATAATTTTCAGTTCTTCAGCAAACTTTGCATCCTGCAATAGCTCAATGGGAAATCTCCTTCTCTTTCAGTTATAAATAGAAATATCTATATCTAAATTCAATGATACAGCTGCATGATCATTTATGACGATGCTTTCGTACCAAGACTCCTTAATTCTTGATAAGAGTCCAGAGGAGACCAAAGAATAGTCAATTCGTGAATGAGTGCCATGTGTACTTGAATAACAGGAGTATTCAATTCTATCAGGATGCAGTACCCTCTATATTTCAACTAAATCTAAATCTTTACAGGACTGCAGCAACATTTTCCTTGCCTGTATGAGTAGAGTCAAGATTAGTAGAGCGATCTTTTGTAGGCACTAAACTGCAACTGATATCACCACCACATACATACCTTGCAAGATAGACAGAGTAAAGAAGAAATTCTGAAAAATACTGGGTCAATTGGACCATAGATACTAACCAGATTCAGCCTATGTGTGGATATGTTACCCTGAACAATGATATATCTATCATATTGGTCACAAACATTAACAATTTGGAACAGTACAGATTTATGTATGAGTATGAGGATACCTCTAGCACAATTACTGTATGGAGCACACAGAACCTGATCTGGCCATCTCTTTTTCAATCTATCAGTTATCTCCTGCAAGAAAATTACTTGGGACCTAAGTTGTTTGATTCTGTTTAAAACCTGTTTTATTTTGGCTATTTCTCTCAGTCCCCTGACATTCCAGCTGGTAATTTCGATTTTGGACTTTAAAAGGCATGATGCTGAACTGTATGTGCCAATGCAAACAATGGAGTGTACACCAAGAGCAGCACGGGCAAGGAGGGATCAATTGGCAGAAGAGCTGAATCGTCTATAGTCTGGTAAGGAATTTAAATTTTGAGATGTTGGAAAATAAAGGCCCTATTACCTTTTATTTGGATGTTGTAAAATGCCTTGAAAAGTCATAGGCTGTATTTTGTTTGAACAAAGATTGCAGTTTAATTTCTATTTTGGGAACTGAGGACCAAAAATTAAAATAAACACAAAAGCGCAAACATAATCCTCCCCCCCACCTCTCCCAATGAAAAAGGATTAAGGTGCTCAAAAACCATGTTCTAGCACTCCTTGTTCTTAGCTGGCGAGCACTGGGACATGGCTGGTTTTGGGACCAAGCAGGTGCATTTAGTGATGTAAGGGGTTCTGAGGATGGAGGGGATCACGTGGTAACCGGTGGATTCAGTCACTCCATTGCATGGGTCAGCCGTCCCAGATTGTTTGTGATTCATTGCAGGGGTCGCAGCAACATGACAATGCGGCTCAGGATGGTGTTGAAGTGCCAAACACTACACCTTAAATCCATCCAATCACCTATCCAGCAAATCAAAGCCAGATTGCTGGAGCTCCAGGAATGGGTGGCTCTCTCATTGGCTTCTTCTTCTGCGTTGGCTCCCTCTCACATGCTTCCCAGTATACTTTAACCAATAAATCGATTAATTAATCACATGTGTAATTAATCACAAATAAAGAAAAATCCACAAAATAACCCAAAACACAATATAAATAAAACACAAACCAATCAAAGAACAAAAAAACAAACAAATTAAATATCCCCTTCCTTCCCTCTTACATTGCCTGACATATGTTTGGTGATTCTTTCAATCACTCAGTGATATCACATGACACTGTACTCCTGTATCAAGTTTCAATGTAAGCATGTGATTGTTAATACTCAATGTTTCCATCCATTTCTTATTTTCATTTTCACTTTTAGTGACTACATAATTTTGGAAGCTCTGATCGCCCCGATTGCCTTACTTCAATGCTACCCATAAACATTTTCTCCAGGTCTTTATGTTCTATCTTGTGCACTTTGTTTTTGAAGAGTGCCTTCTGTAGTTGTTTTTTTATGTTGTACTTTTGATTTGCAAATCCTACTTTAATTATACTGAGCTATTAGTTGAGTTCTCCTCAAACAAGCTTGATGGGCCAAATGCATTGCACTCATTGCAACCTTTTACATACCTAAATTTTCCCATCTTGCACCTTCTTCTTACTGACTTTGTTAACAGCAACTTCTTCTTCTTTGTGCAGTGCATTACTTTACTTCGTCACTTTTTTTGAATTTTAATATAAAAATATTTCTCAGCATGCACTTTGAGCATTCTGTGTAGAACTGCAGAAAAGTACTGTATACAATAGAACAAATCGAGAATACAAAATAGGCTTTTACAATGTTATTTGTTTAAGTGCACTAGCAAATTCTGTATGTAAACTTCACATAAATTTTACAGCATCCTGTAATAAACTACACAAAGTACTGAATGGAAAAGAGCATTGAAAAGCAGAGCATACAAAGTATCATTCACAGTCAATGTTAAAAGCTCAAGTGCACTTCAGTAACATTTGTGTTAACAGAAAATTATTTAATTTTAGTAACTGTCATTTGGTACCAACTGGTTTTAACTGCACAAAATGTAAATGTGACATCGCTGATATTAAGACTTTTAGCATACATTGCTTACTCACTTCACTTCATGTCTTTGTACACACAACCTTACTTGAAAACACAAGTCTTTGCTTTAAATGTATTTAAAAAGAAAATGTTTCTTTACGGTCCTTTCGGTTTAAACTCCAAATATTCAAAATTCAATCACCTGCAATAGCTTGTTCTTTAGAGACTGCACTCTTGCAGTTCACTCATTTTCAGAGTTCAGAAGATCATCTGGACAGTCTTAAACATGTACCTTAGATCCTTGTGATACTCTACATTAAGAGCATAAAGCAAACCAAAGAGAAGAATAAAGGCATTTATATCCAACAATATCTTATCCTTCAGACCCACCACAATTCTGTCTCGCACAATTTCATTGTGCAGAGCCCCATATGCTCAATGTTCGGGCAGACAATGCAGTACCGTTATAAGGCAGTCTACAGACTCACCTGTGTCTGTGCCTAGATTAATGAAACAGTGGAGAAAGTTCTGGAGGAAAAAATGGTCAGTCCTGCTCTTAAAACTCAGGACCTAATATTCAGTGCAGTGAAGAAAAATATGACAACAGCAAAAGAAAAAAATAGGAGAAGAAAGCTGGGCCTTGGGGCTACACCACAAAGTCTTAAAATTGGCGACAAAGTTCTCAGGAAGAATGTCAGGAGTCTGGAGAGAAAAGGAGGAAAGCTTGACAAAAACCTTCTGGGGCCATTCACAATAACCTCAATTGAAGGGAACAATGTGGACTTGGTTAATGAGAAAGGGATAAAGTTTCTCAAAATTAATTTGGATCATCTGGTTCCATATATTCAAGAACTGCCACGTGTGCCTCACAGACTTCTGAAAAGTTTCTCACAACCTCCTGCACCGACCCCTCAGGACCCACAGTCTCCAGCACCGACCCCTCAGGACCCACAGTCTCCAGCACCGACCCCTCAGGTCCCACAGTCTCCTGCACCGACCCTTCAGGACCCACAGTCTCCTGCACCGACCCCTCAGGTCCCACAGTCTCCTGCACCGACCCCTCAGGTCCCACAGTCTCCTGCACCGACCCTTCAGGACCCACAGCCTTTGGCACCAACATTTTCCAGAGTTGAGAAAAGTAGGTGATACATTTAGTTTTTAGTGATTATTTGTCATTGTTGACATGCCACAGCACACAGTGCACAACAACAAAATGTGTCCTCTGCTTTTAACCCATATGTCACTTGTGACATAGCAGGGGGCAGCTAATTCAGTGCCTGGTGAGCAGTGCTTTGGGGCGGTACTTTGCTCAGGGTTCCTCAGTGGTGTCTTGCTGGTCAGGGATTCGAACCTGCAATCTTTCGATTACAAGTGCACTTCCCTAATCATTAAGCCACCACTGCTAATTTACTGTAAAATGCTGTATTATTTTCATTTTAAGTTATTTAATTGTAAAAGATTTAAAGGTTTTTAAGTGGCTCTTAATATTGTGTGTCAAAACTTTGGCAAGTGTCAATGCAGCTTGGTCTGGCAAAGCTGAGGAGAAGAAAACTTTACTGCTATCTAAGATTGGTTCTTATAAAATATTTAACTGGGATATGGCACGGCTTGCACCTGGGAGAGAAATTGAGAGTGAGGTAGGCCAGTCACACATGAATCAGACAATGTGATGCTACATGAAAATATATCAGTGTCATTAAAAATGTTGCTTGTCTTTCCAAAGGTTATAAATAGATACCTATTTGCACTGAAAAGGAAGCATAAAGGGAGAGAGCTGAAAAGGCATTTCTCATTGATTAATATGCCATGACTAAGGTGTGGCGGGGATCCTACAGAATCCTTAGAAAGGTGCAGTATCAAAGTAACTGACAGTCTTTCATAATGAAAGCTGTGAATGAGTATTGTATTGTATTGTATGTATATTATATGAAATTTTCAGTTGAGACAGTGCTGTTACGGTCTGCATATTTTAGGTGGACCCAAATGAGTTCAAGTTGTTTCTGGGTGTTATTGGGGAGCATGGACACTGGACTCTTGCTGTAAGTAGACATACACAATTATGGCACATTAAATAATATATAATACAACATTTCCATACCCTTGCCCTTATTGTGTTACAGTATGTAGTGCTGGGATACTGTAATTACCTGCTCTAGTTGAGAGATCATTTCTGTCTCTCCTTTACTTCTCCACACACAACAAATTTGTAATCATTAATTTATCTGCTGTGTTTTTACATACATTTCCTGTCAAATTATCTGCCTCATTTGTTTCAGTTTTTGGCTTTTGACTTTTTTGGCTGCAATCATTCTGTAGCTTTATTTGCATAAGTGTATTTTTATGTTGCAAATACACGTCATTTAGTGTTTATTTCTGACTATATACTTTTTGCACTGTGATATTTGTTTCAGGCCATATACCCATCTATAAAGAAAACTGTTTTTTTGGATCCACTGGGGGAATCAAAAGAGAAGATCCACAAATGCCTTGACAGCACAAGGTACCAATTACAGATATTGTCTGTCCCATTTGACAAATGAAAGACACACATGCATGCGCACATGCACACACACACACACACACACACGTATGAACTGTATAACAAAATAATATATATGACAAAATAAATATTCAATTAAATTACAGAGCATTTATGAGGAGTAAAGGATGCAATGTATCCAGATGGAGATGTGAGACTCTCCCAGATACTGTACACGGCAGAGAGATGTGGTATCATGTGGGGTATTCGTGTGCAAGGTATGCAATAAATACAAAGTTTTTTTGTATTCTGTTTGAGGTTTTGCATTTCTTTCTGACATTTTAAATATTTGTAGTTTGCAGAGAAAATACTGGAAGACCAGCCTGTGTGGTTTTCTAATAATCCACAGACGATTGACCAGTTCAGAAAGGAAATGGCCATAAGACTTCTCCAGGAGACAGGTAAGTAACATAAAGGATGTACAATTCTGTTTGTTTTGTTGTATCAGCAAATATGCACTTTGTCATATCTTCCTTAATAAAGGGTTTTCTTCTGCATACATTTTATGTTTAACAGATGACATCACTGAGGTCTGTTCAATCTGCGGGGAAGTTGAAACGGACAACTCATGGGTAAAGGAGCAATCAATAAATGCAGGCAGTCACATATGCACACTGACTTTTTAAAACTTATTTAATCTAAAAACGTCGTGACCTGCTGTATTGCATGAGTACTCCCTGGATAAAGTGACAGTTCATTATAGGACACATACACAAAACACACAATCACATTCACTCTCCACTTGGATACTTTAACACTCAGCTCAGCTACTATCTATGTTTTTGAGATAAAACCAGAGTACCCCGAAGAAACCCCCACTGAAATGACTATATAGAAAGTTGCAAACCTAGTGCTAAGAGACAAGCATGCTGCCTTCACAGCCACTACGCTTAACAAAATGATTGGAATCCTCTATTCTAATCTGCTTCTTTTGGTTTAATATTGTACTCCATACAACATTTGCATAATGAGAAATTTCACATAGTGCTGATTTCTTATAGGAGACTTGTTTATCGTTATACTTTTTAAATAATCAAAATTAGTCGGCAGTCTCAGTGCTACACTAATAAACACTTGCAGTTACTATAAAACTACATGTCACGTTTTTATTGAGATTTGATATTTATTAGAAATAATGTTGTGGTTATTTATTTATTTATTTATTTTTTCAGATTTCCTGCAATGGATGTGACAGGTGGTTCCATTTGTCTTGCAGTGGAAACCCAGCCACAGATGTGGACTTATTTTGTGCAGAATGTCTAAATACACATTAGACTGCTTAATTTTTAATGAAAGGTGAATTATTTTGGGATTTGCACTCTTAATAATTAGAAGTTTGGAATCTTTGAAACTTCTGCCTTATTTATTCGTTTATTTATTTACATGTGACATTTTGTTTTTTGGTTTGGTTGTTTTTCTGTATTTATGTTAATTATTTTATAATTATATTTTAACATTTTTTATTAAGTCAGCGAGTTTTCAACTTATGCATGTTAACATTTTTAAATGGTTCTTTTGCACTTTCAACTGAAGTTTGCAATTATTTAATTGGTTATATCTGTTAAACAGCTATTTCATCTATTTGATGTTGTTTACTTTAAAAGATTTATTAAAATAATGTATAAAATACCTATGCTTATTCTTCTTTAAAAAAAAAAAAAACAACTAAATTAATTTGTATACATTATCCCCGGGCACTGGGAAAATCCATTCCCCCCACCCTACTGGCTGTGGGAGTATGAGGGGTGGCTGAAAGTTATTCAAAGACACATGTACCTATAGCAGAGTTAGCAGAAAGAGCAGCATGTTTTAGAAACACTGTCTTTGTGATTTAAGTAGGGGGAACAGATTTTCCCGGGCACTGGGAAAATCCGTTCCCCTC
>JAODJW010003499.1:0-11201 GCA_026777045.1 Hyperopisus bebe | reverse complement strand
AGAAGGAAGAAACCTTGGGAGGGACCAGACTCAAAGGGGGAGCCCATCCTCCAGGGGCCGGCAGGGAGAGTCAAAAAGAGTAAAAAAAATTTAAAAAATGCCCTTCTAGGGAGTGACTGCCCCGTCTCCATGCCCTTCTAGGGAGTGACTGCCCCGCCTCCATGCCCTTCTAGAGAGTGACTGCCCCACCTCCATGCCCTTCTAGGGAGTGACTGCCCCATCTTCATGCCTCTCCATCCCCCTCAGGTCGCTTCGATGAGGTGTTAATCCGCCACCAGGTGAAGTACCTGGGCCTGATGCAGAGCCTGAGGATACGGCGCGCTGGGTTCGCTTACCGCCGTCGCTATGAGGTCTTCCTGCAGAGGTTAGTCGACACCACAAACAGGATGCTGTTGAGTGCTGTTTATTGGGTGTTGGGTGCTGGATGTTGAGTGTTGTTTGTTGAGTGCTGGGTGTCAGGTGCTGTTGAGTGTTGGGTTTTCATTATTATGTTGCTGTGCTAATTGTGGTAATGGAATTCTATCTCCTACAGGTGTCCTGCAGTGAGGTCACCGGCACCCTCTCATACACACTAAGGCCTGTGCTTGTGTCCTCTGTCACCATGCAGATACAAATCGCTGTGTCCTGAGACTTGGCCTAACTGGCAAGGGCAGCTGGCAGAGGGCGTCGCCACCCTGGTCAGACACCTAGGGTACCAGCCTGAGGAGTACAAACTGGGCAGGTAGCGTGTGTGTGTGTGTGGGGGGGGGAGCATACGGGGAGGGGTGTAGGGAGGAGGGTAATGGAGGGAGCAATGGACAGGAGGAGAGCAGGCAAAGGGACAGATGCGGAAAGAAACAGGGCCCTTTAATAGCCATTTATGTTGCTTTATTTACCAAATGCTTTTGGCCAAAGCAAAATCCAGCCAGGCTGTTAAAGCATCTTAAGCATGCTGCTGTTATGGAGCCAGCCAGGCATAGGAGCCTCTGGGCAAGCTTCAGATGAACAATCAGTGGCACTTAAAGCAACAGCCACACAGAACAATAAAGAAGATGGCAAAAAGAGAAGAGCGATTCAAATCACGATGGCCCAAGACACCACAAGCACGGGGTTCCTATGAAGTATAGACCATAACCAAGGGGTGGCAGATGAAGAGGGGCTCAGTTGGGTGGTTGGTTGGTTGGGTGGGCTAGGTGAGGTGTTCCTGGAAGACAGGGTCTAGAGATGTTTTTTGAAGGTCCAGATGGACTCTGATGACTGGATGTGTATGGGTAGCTCATTCCACTGTTGAGGAACCACACATGAGAGGTGCCTGAAGTTATGGTCATTTTTACGTGCTGGAAGGATCTCTAGCTGATGCTGAATTGCTGGTTGAATTTTCAGGATCATCCCCATAAGTCTTTTTTCTGTCCTTGTCCAACAGTTTCCTGCTGGCTGGATTGTTATCTGACACTCTTCATTAATTAATTTGTGCATCCCAAACACATGTCCCCATTTACCTTAGCCTTTGTGATGCTAGCAGTCTTTAGCCTCCCATATCCTCATTTACATTAGCCTGTGTGGCGTTAGCTCTCATTAGCCTCCCATGTCCCCGATTACCTTAGCCTCTGTGATGTTAGCACTCATTAGCCTCATACTTTAGCTGGTGTGGCATTATAGTCCACATTTTTGCTCCCTGGGAGCTGGGAAGGAGCAAAAATGTGTACTGTCTGGGATCCCTGAAGACTGGGTTAGGAAACAATGCATTAGCCTCTTTTATCCCCTCCAGTGGTGCAGTGATTCTTAAGATACATCCCTCCCTCTGAATTGTGAAATCCTGTCTCCTCAGGTCAAAGATATTCATTCGTTTACCAAAGACTCTGTTTGCCACCGAAGACGCCCTGGAAGTAAGAAAGCAAAGCATAGGTGAGAGATGGTGAAAAAGATGGTGTGAGTGATATAGATCAGTCTGTGGTGATTATGATGTTTGAAAGGCTGTAAGATAGGGACCAGAAGCATGGACTCCTAGGTGATGTGATACCTGGGTTTAGTGAGCTCAGAGATAAGGGGCAAACCAGTTTGATGCCACTGCTGCTCCTCTGATGCTCCTCCATCTTCCTGATGTTCCACCCCAGCCACAGTCCTACAGACCAGCTGGAGGGGCTACAGCAAGAGGTCCAAATACCAGAAGCTGAGGAACGCAGGTGAGACCCACACCGCTGGCTCCCTGTATTTCTGTCCCACTGTTGAGCATCTTACTGACCCAAAGCTTTACTATTAAGGTTAAATACCAGTAAAAAGTAAAGTACAGTAAATGCATAAACCAGTAACTTAGCTGTTTATTATCATTATAGAGTATTATGTACTGTAGATAATTGCATGTGCTATTCGTTTGTACGACTGCCCAGCATCACCAGAAACAGGATTTTTTCAGCTCCATTATAATCTAATGACACCACTGTTGTACATGTGGTCCATCACTGACCGAAGCGTCATTATGTGACACATGGCTGTTTGTGTAAATATGGTGTGTGTTCAGTGGTTGATTGCCGCAGTCCATGTATTCAGAGGTTACAGTGTGACACTGTTTGTCTTGATTTTATCAGGCGAATGTCTTCACTAGGATGGTAATGCTTGACAGATTGACCTTGGAGCCACAGTGATATATTGTTAGAAAGGAAACTGTGTTTCTGAGTTCTGGTGGTTTGGGGCTAGACATTAAAAATGACAATAAAAGAGGATGGGATTCTTTCTCCACCAGTGATCACCATCCAGTCTTGGTGGAGGGGAGTTGTGGACCGGCGGAAGGCCCGGGTTCGAAGGCAGGCTGCCGACACCATCCGCAGGTACAACCCACCCCCCGACAGTGTGTACTTGTCCATGAAGGAGGCACGGTCCGGGCTATACCTGCATCTCTCCTTCTGTGCTGAGGTCTTTAGGGTGGAGGCGGCACGCTCCGGGCTATACCTGCATCTCTCCTTCTGTGCTGAGGTCTTTAGGGTGGAGGCGGCACGCTCCAGGCTATACCTGCATCTCTCCTTCTCTACTGAGGTCTTTAGGATGGAGGAGGCACGCTCCAGGCTATACCTGCATCTCTCCTTCTTTACTGAGGTCTTTAGGGTGGAGGAGGCACGCTCCAGGCTATACCTGCATCTCTCCTTCTCTACTGAGGTCTTTAGGATGGAGGAGGCACGCTCCAGGCTATACCTGCATCTCTCCTTCTTTACTGAGGTCTTTAGGGTGGAGGAGGCTTGCTCCAGGCTATACCTGCATCTCTTCTGGAAGCACTGAGTAGTAGCAATGTTACATTCGAAACTGAGGCTTCGAAACATGTATTGAGTACGAAGGGGCGTGTCCAATGAAGTCTCGCTTCGAAGCCTGTAACATTCTCAGAAAATCATATGATTGATGACAAACAGAGCCTTGCTTCCCAAAGGGACATGCTGTTGATTCGATATTGATTTATTGAAAATGCCTTTAGTAATAGCACATGCATTCTGTTTTTGCATATTTCTCCAAGACACTAGATGTCTCTGTGAAGCAATGGTTCAAACCCTTTGAAGGATCGCAACTGTTTCCGAATGCAGTGTTTCAATCGTCTTCCTCTCTCAGAAGACCCATTTTGCTATCACTATATCTACCAGTAGGTGTCACTAGTGCACACCAAGTTACATGAGGCTGCAAATAATGAACTTCTGCATGGAAAGCCTCAGTGCTTCATAAAGCCTCCTTTCACCTTCACTAATCAGATCCTTAAATATACAGGGGAAGAGATGATCAACAAGAAACGGGTGTAAGCACTTGACTAATCAAACAGGCTGACTGGTGGTTGCAGTCAGGTAATTACTGAGAGTGGGAAACCAGAGATAATCCCATCATTGGTACAGAGACAGTGAGCTGGGGCACCACTAGGGGGCAGAGCAGCCAGGAGAATCCCTGACAGTTTGCTCTCATTTAGGTTTATCAAGGGCTTCATCTTACGCGAACAGTCACGGTGCCCCGAGAACGAGTACTTCCTGGCCATCGTCCGCCACACATTCCTCACAAACCTGAGGAAGAACCTGCCCAGAACTGTCCTGGACAAGAGCTGGCCCAGACCCCCACTGGCTCTCACAGAGGTGCCCCCGCCACCAGAAACATGCGCATACATGCACAGTGGGCAGCTAGCCATGGGCAGGGCTGACAGAGCTGTGTTTGGCAGGCATCCGAATATCTGCGCAAACTCTGCATGCAGAACATGGTGTGGAGCTACTGCCGGAGGATCCAGCCTGAATGGAGGAACCAGGTGCAGTGCTGTGCAGCCACATGCGCAGATCAGCCATCTGCGCAGTCAGTCAGGGGAGCGGGGCAGCATTGTGTGGGATGCGATAAACATCATTGCTTTTTAATGGCTGTCTACAAATTCTGCTTTTTTGGTTGTCATACTTATGTTTCTTACTTTTTCACTGTTTTCAGTGCTTTGCTTTAAATTCAATCTTTCCTCCATTCTTCTGTTCCTCCATCTCTCCTCTCTTCCGTCAGATGGAGCAAAAGGTGGTGGCTAGTGAGATCTTCAAGGATAAGGACAGCTATGCACAGAGTGTTCCTAGGCTCTTTGTGAGCACCAGACTAAGTGAGAACTAAATCTATCTCTCTCTCTCTCTCTCTCTCTCTCTCTCTCTCACACACACACACACACACACACACACATACACACACAAATAAACACAATCACATGTTCTTAACCAATTGCTCATTGGCTCCACCTCCTTAGTGTTCCTGTTGTCTTATTGGTCACAGTTGCTAATTTGCCCCACCTCTTTTCCATTGCTGCCCCCTAAATGGCCATTTGTGATTGTGCCCTCCCTCAGACAGTGAAGATATCAACCCCAAGGTGTTGCAGGTACTGGGTGATGACACAGTGCTGGTGAGTCCTGTAGCTGTCCTTGCTGTGTATGTCGGTGATGTGAAGATGTTCCCACAACATTTTCTTGGTTTGTTTTTCTGTTTTTTTGGTGTGGGGGTTGGACTCGCTGTAGTGGGTTAGCCGCTCTGCAGTGTCAGTGTGTCCATGCATTTTCGGAGCCTGTCAGCATATGTCATCCTCTCCTGTCCCCCATGGCCTGCAGTATGGCGTGGCTGTGACCAAGTATGACCGGAGAGGCTACCGCCCACGCCAGCGGCAGCTCTTGCTTGGCCCCACCTTTGCCGTCATTGTGGAGGAGGCTAAGCTGAAGCAGCACATCGACTACGAGACGCTCATTGGTGAGGGGCGCTGTTACACTGATCCGGCCACAGTCAGACAGCAGAGCTCACCAGTGAGGGGCGGGGCCACACGGGTCAGACTGACAGGTTTGTCTCCATAGGCATCTCCGTCAGCTCCCTAAGCGATGGCATTTTTGTTCTGCATTTGCCCTATGAGGAGAAGAAGCAGAAGGTAAGAGTCAGCCTCAGACCTGATCATGTGACAGATTCTGATCATGTGACCATGTAGTTATGTGTCTTCACTCCAGACCTGCTGTGTGTGGTAAGTGTTGATGTGCAAGTGTGTAGAAGTCCTGGCGTGTGGATACAAAGGCATGTAGACATGCAGGCCTGTAGACGTGTATAGATGCAGATGTGTAAAAGTGCAGATGAAGACACATAGACGTGCATACGTGCAGACTTGAAGATGTGCAGGCATGTATGGGCATGTTGACATGTAGAGATACAGGCATGTAGATATGAAGGCATGCGCATCTGCATGTGCAGGCATGTAGACACGCATGTGTATAGCCATGTAGGTGTGAAGACCTGCAGGCATGTAGATGTGCAGGCATGTAGATGTTCAGACATTCTTTGCGTTCCAGGGTGATGTGGTCCTGCAGACTGAACACGTTATTGAGGCAGTGACCAAGCTAGCCATCAGCGCTGACAAGGTCCACAGTGTCAATGTTAGTCAGGACAGGTAAGGCAGTGCCAGATTGTCTGTGACCTCCTGGGATTGCATGTCTGCACCCTAAATCTGCTTGTATGTCTGGTGTGCTGTGATTGGCTAATGTTGTATCCCTAACCCTGCTTTTGAATCACAAAGCGCCATGATTGGTTCAGGTGCTAAACATAACCCTACTTGTGTGTACTGGTGTACTGTGATTTGTTCAGGTTCTAACCCTAACCCTGCTTGTGTGTGTTGGTGCGCTGTGATTGGCTGATGTTGTATCCCTAACCCTGCTTGTGTGTATTGGTGCGCTGTGATTGGCTGATGTACTGTTTCCCTCCAGAGATGGGTTGCAGGTTATTAACTGGATTTGTCGCTTTTCCAGTCTTCATTCCATCAATTTTCTAGACATATTACTCTTTCCACATTAAGTCATTTTGTGGTAAAATGCTGGCTGACACAGTGCCCCCCCTCCCCCCCCCCCCAAGTATAAAGTTTGCAGTGGGCCGAGGAAAGGAAGCCGTCATTGATTTCACACCCGGATCCAAGCTGGTGGTGGCCAAAGCTAAGAATGGACACCTGTCAGTGGTGAGTCCCAGTGCTGACCCAGCTAAATGGAAACAGGAAATCTCACATAGGCTCATTCAGCAATGCCTGTTAATCATGTGGGTTTAGAAAATGATTCATTTTTTTTATTTAATCACATTACAGATGGCTCCACGTCTCAAATCCCGATGACAAGGTCCATCAACTCATCACAGGAGCGGAGCAGCAGCCAAAAGCCTTCTAGATGATTCTGATATAGCCAGAAAGTGATGAGCCTATCAAAGTCTGCTTCTTCTTCTTCTGGCTCTTTTAGCCAATCCCGACAAAGCTCCTCCCATACCAGTGACTTCAACATTCCAGAAATAAACATTCACAGTGTTTCTGTCTAATAGGGGGTGATTTAAGTGTTATGAAATCTTCTTCTGAAAGATACCCAGGTGCATTTGGACTAGTTCTGTGATGAGTTTTGCTCCTAGGGGAACATGATAGAGAAATACAGTAGATGGGTAACCTCTGGGTTTGGGCTGAGAGGGAAATCTTTGCGGTTTCCTGTAGTCTAGTCGTCTATTACTTGGTGAGTACAAGAGGGTCTAGCTGCAGACGCCTGTAGAGTGGAGCTCCACCGGAAATATGTCACCTCCACAGGAAACACATGATCTTTAAGGGCGTAAAGTGGAGCTCCGATTAGGGTTAGGGTTAAGGTTAGTGTTTATTCGCCGTAACACAGAGTTGAGATCACGTGTTTCCTGTGGAGGTGACGTATTTCCGGTGAAGCTCTACTCTACAGGCGTCTGCAGCTGGACCCTTCTTGGTGAATACGTCACATGATGACATGGTGGTCGCCCCCTTGTGTTAGCAATGGTGTACAAACACCGATCCTTCTAATGCAGGTCTGGGGTGCCATGTGTCAGACTCCAGCTCAGAGTGTAAATATCGACTCACACGTGTGGCTTGCATTTGCACCTGCTTGTTGTGCGACTATCGTTCTTCAGAGCAAAAACATGTTTCAAGTCAAGCAGTAATTAAGAGAAAACTTCTTAATGAAGCATTCAAATTGAGCCAGAGAAACCGGCAGTTACAATCATCAGTTCAGCATTGCTACTGCACTTCCTGTTGTCTGCATGGGTGAGATTGTTCCTCCAGGAGCTTGTGTTGCACTTTGACTATAAGATGAATGAGTTAATATCTCAGTTATCTGGTATCTGCACAGAAATATACTTGTTTGCTAATCATCAATCAGCGAACCTTTCTGAAAGTGATTTTAGAAAGCATATTGTAGCATCAGATAGTGTTACTGTAAACTAGGGGAAGATGAAGGTAAATGACATACTGACACAGCAAAACACTACGAGAAGATGGAGTCGAGTTAGGAAATTACAGTTAAATGATTGTAAGTTTGCTGGTTTAGAGAGAAGACTTGGATCCAGAGAGAGAGAGAGAGAGTGTGTGTTAATTGGAAGAGTGAAAACAGTGAAAGAAAGACAGAATGTTCCGCTTAGATTAGATTTAGCAAAGCCGAACACACACAGCAGAAACTGCCCCTGTGTCAGTAACCCAGTAACCTGACCTTATCACTTACACAGCTGTGTCTATGACGCTTTTTAAGACTTATGTTCCTTTAGAAGTGTAATCCACTTTATGTCTAACCCACCAATCAGAGATATGCATGCATGCACCAATCAGAAAGCTGCATTTGTGCTTGCCTTCAGGTACACATACATCACATATGCAATCTAACGAACCACAGCCACTCCTGTATATTAAACTTGAGGGTTTATCCTTGATCACTCTGATGTACCAATTCAGTACAGGAGAGACTTCATACTAATGCGTAGAACATAATCTGAATAACCCATCAAGTCAAGAGCTTTAGGGTGAATTATCTAAATAAAAAGGTAACAGTAAAAGATTTTGCCTGACTTTCTCCAGCCTTGTCTGAAACTTCTTGTCTCTATCTACAGAGGTGTTATTATAGGTTAATAAACTCATATCTTCAATCCGACTGTTTTGTAGAATCACCGCTGATGTGTGATACAGATCTTTGATTACTGAGGGCCAGCAAAGCATCAGAAGCACAAAATAATGACAAAGTTGTGATGTCAACCAACGTCAACGTCAACCAAATATCAACCAGGAGTCTGGGGGGTTCATCATCGTAAATAAACCCCAATTAATTACCCTACTTTCAGACCACATCTACCTCTGATTCACTCCAATTACCCCATTCTTAGACCACATCTACCCCAGACTAACTCCAATTACCCCATTCTCAGATCACATCTACCCCAGACTAACTCCAATTACCCTACTCTCAGACCACATCTACCCCTGACTCACTCCAATTACCCCATTCTCAGACCACATCTACCCCTGACTCACTCCAATTACCCTACTCTCAGACCACATCTAATAATCCATCTGGTCATAGAGTACTCAACATCTGTGGGAAAATGATTGACAATTAACCCTCATTCAAAGAGGGAAAAAGACCCTAGAGGTGGGCTGCAAAGACCCTAGAGGTACATATTTTTTGTCATATCTCACAGGTGATTTTTAAAATTCCATTTTTTTTTATGAATTTGTCAATCAATCAGCATCATTATTTTCTATTTCTATTTTTAAAAATACAAATTTTTGTACAAATGTTGAACTATTTATTCAGTTAATGTTTGCCATGCGTCCTAATGTAAAGTATCACGCAATATCAAGGCGTCAAGGGGCATTCTGCCAGTCAATTTGAAGAAGACATGGGCTCTGTAGACAACCTGCCATGCTGCTGTTCCTAAGGTAACATAATATTTAATGTCCATTCATCCATTTTCTGCAACCTCTTGTTCTATTAGGGGTGGTGGGGGGTCCGGATAATGGATGACAATATTTTAAGACTTTTAAGAGCATTACAATTGTATAACTATAACAAATATTCGTATAAACTGATATGTCTGTTATAACAAGCACTATAATAAAATATTACCCTAAAGTATCCGCTTAAAAGGCTGTTGGGTGAACGTTAGGAATATAACTATGACATATACTACTTTTCCTAATTTACATTAATGATATTGACACCAATACATACAGTAAACTGGTTAAATTTGCGGACGACACTGTGACAGGTCGAGGAAATAATCTAATAACAAGGGTTTAAAAAAAAAAAAAACAAAGAAAAGTAAACCCCCCACACTCCTTATTTTATTTCCTTATTTTTTTTCTTTTATTTTATCCTTGTTAGAACTCTTCTGAGTAAACGACACCATTCATGTATTTCTACTCCACACCTGCAGAGGGCAGTGCGACGCTTTAGGCGTTTACTTAGGAGACATGCAGCTCGAGTCCCGGGTCATATTAAACTGCACTCGAGCAACGCAGTAATGTGTCTGTCTCCTTATCATACACAGGTATGGATAAAAACTCTTTTAAAGTGGTTTGTGTGACATATCATCTTTATTTGTAGGAAATGTTGGGAGAAGATGTTGAAAGGTGTTAGATAAATTATTTGATTTTGGTTAAAGTATATGAGAAACGCTGAATCCACTCGTGGTTAGCAAAATTAGCAGAATGCTACAAATTAGCTAATAACTAACTAAAGTTGTGTGAAAGAAGCACGTATTGATGGATCCATTTAGCAATCTGTATTAGGCTGTATTCTAAACTTTCCTGTTTATTAATTGTGTTAGTTGTAAGGTTTTATGTTTATTATAAATGTCAGTCCGATTAAGTTAACATGGTGTATTTTTGGCAATGATACTATTCTGGAATGCTTGTGTAAACATTTAATGTTTAATGTATCAATGCTAGGTTGATTGTTCCAAACAGTAATGTCCAAAAGCTTAAGATTATTAAGTAAGTTCCAAGGAAATCCATTTAATTCTAAATTGTATGCACTGTATTCCTCAAATATCTATATTAACAAGTATATTGTTATATTAACAAGTGTTAATATAAAGGTAGATGTTATGTAATATGGGAATAGGGTGAAAGAGACTGTTACATCATACTTTCATTTATACAAGTTGTTATACCTATAGTTAAGAAAGGTATTCTTTTAATATTTACAATATTACTGTAATACCTCAAAGTATCACCAGTACTGCATAATACTGAAGTGTATTCAATTGTATCGGTTCTCGTGGTTCACATACTAATGCCTTTTGTTCACATGGGAAAATCTAGTTCAATTGCATTGAATGTAGTAAAATGAGTATTATTTGAAATGACACATTTGAATGTTGGATCAGTATTATTGAGATCATTTTGGTTTTATTTTAGACCACCACGTATGATGTGTTCTTATTGAAATCGTGATTATCTTGGTCATATTAAACCGTACTCGAGCAACGCAATAACGTGTCTGTCTCCTTATCATACACAGAGTTCTGTGCGTGATTGGGTTTGTGCCGGCCCAGATTACCCTAGGTCTGACGCCGGTAACAACACCAAGGTGGGTGATGTAGCAGGTACTAAATTAGCAGCACAGAGGCTACAACGGGATCTTGATTTAATTATCGACTGGGCTGATACCTGGCAGGTGAAACGTAACGTAGATAAATGTAAGGTAATCCATGCAGGAAGCAGAAATATAAAGTACAGATGTTTTATGGGTTCCACTGAAATAAAGGTAGCTGATTATGAGAAAGATCTCGGTGTGTATGTTGATGCTTCCGTGTCCCACTCTTGCCAGGGTGGGGAAGCAATAAAAAAAGGCCAATAGAATGTTGGGTTATATCTCTAGGTGTGTGGAGTTTAGGTCAAGGGAGGTGATGCTATGATTATATAATTCCTTGGTAAGACCCCACCTAGA
>JAODJW010003497.1:0-11208 GCA_026777045.1 Hyperopisus bebe | reverse complement strand
CACACTGCCACACACTGGCCCACCACAGCCCTGGAGGTGTGAGGTCACACTGCCACACACTGACCCACTGCAGCCCTGGAGGTGTGAGGTCACACTGCCACACACTGGCCCACCACACCACCTACCCTCTGCTTCCAGACCTAAAATACTCAGTAGGCACCCAAATAACAATGGATGGTTTAGCAATGCCATATTGCATCAGAGCATTGAGTTTATATAGAAAATTTCCATTTCTTCTAGGACCAGCTGTCTACAGACATTTCAGGGAACATTCAGTAGGATTAAGAGAAGGTAGCTATAGTGCTATAGCTTCAGTGAAGCGCTTCTGCGACAGGATGCTGCCAATTCTTTTCTATGATTCCCTTTCTTTGCTCTGAACATTTAATCTTGATGAACTTCACAGTTGTAAAGCATGCATGTGATCGCCTCCTATCGATGCACTGCCGGTATTTCCCGTTCCTCATTCTCGTTTATTGCCCAGCTAAGCTTCCCTTGACAGCAATGACCTGCTTATAAATGTGTCAAATTCAAACAGCGCATGCACAAAAATTTGCATACCAATCATTCATGCATTGGCAAGATGTAAATTCCCAGCATGTAGAAATAAACCAGCGGGCATGTGAATCCTATGAATGACTCAATACAGTAATGAATGATATAGGAAGCATTTTTATTCTCAAACTCTTACAAAACGCATACTGCAAATTTACAAATTTATACCACACTGCTCCATGCAGTCTTGAACATCTGCTGCACTCCAACAATATGTTCACCTCAAAGTTTAATTTAGTCTTACCTTGAAGAGAAATATGTTTAATAGCTTTTATTTTTATCTTTCCCTTTTTCCATTTTGTTTAACATTGAAATGTAGCCTTTTTCTGAAACATATAGTGTATCCAATGTGGAATACAATTAAATGGCTTTGCAGGCTAAAACAGAATATATTTATATATTTATGTTCCTTCTCAGATGTGATTTATCCACAGGGACGAGCTCCCTGTATCCGGTATGCTGGCACATTATAACGGAACATGCCTACCTGTGCATGCAGTGAATATTCAACATTGTCAACGCATCCTGACACCTCCTTCAGAAGCCCCCACCATTCAGCAGCATTGCTATGATTGTTCATGAAAAGATTTTTGGGTGTCATAAAAAGGTGGACAGTCACCCAGCTGATAACCCTGACCAGAGAAACCAGTATGACACTGTTTTCCAGTTAAAATAAGGACTAAATGGATTAATAGTACCTGTGCATCTTAAAACCTGGAAAATGCCATAGTAAATAGCACCAGAAACAGCTAAATATATGCTTAGCAATGTGTAACTGCATCCCAGAATTAGGATGATATAAAAACGAAGAACAATGAGACAATTGTGCACTGAATGCCATTCACAAACAACAAAAACAGTATGATCTGAGCCGGCCTCAGCAGGACAACATAATACGTTAAGATGGATCTATTTTGTGGTTTATTCATGGTGTCATATTCTGTTTGATTCCTGGTCTTCCTACCCCGGCAGCTGCCGTTTAACGTGGCCACCCTGCCATTCTTTTCGGCAACATTTCTGTAGGTATACTAGGTAGTGACGTAGCTCTTTACGCCTTTTAACATTTTAGTGGTAAAACGGAAACGAGGCGCGGCTGCGACAGAGAGGCAATGTCAGAAATCATGAGAAAATATGTTATAATTACAGCTATAACAGGTAAACATGTCAAACCAAAGGGAAATGATGCTATTTAAATAATTACAACTTTAAAATGCATTCGGTCAATTTGCTATTATGTTGCTTTACGAGCACAATATTTCTTTTGCAAATTTAAATAGGTGACTCTAAAGATGTGTTTATGTTATGGGAATATAAATGTATGTGGCATACTATATACGGTGTTATATAACATGCCAACAAATACTAGCTGTCGTAACAACACACTGCGTAAATTAGATTAATGACTGGATCCTATCTATAAGCCGCAATCGTATGACGTCCAGTTTGCGGGCCACTGTCACGGGCCTATTTTATTGGTAATTCACTGACAGCTCAGCCCAGCCGCACTTACGGACACTTGCCGATATCTTATTACCCGTAGCTCAGGTTTCAGTGCCGTCGGCGTAAGCTGCCTTCCTTTCATATTGTACTGTAGGTCGGGTGAAGTTATTAGGCTCGTATCGTTAAAGCGATCTGAGTAGTTGGTGTTTTTGACAGTGTTTTGACAGTTTTTGACAGTTTTTCATAGATGTATGCTGGGCTACTACCCGCCGCGCTTGTGCTGGACTCCGAACAAAAGCATCTGCTAAATCACCGTAGCCTACATGCATGTAAATGTTATATTATATTATATAATGTGCATTATTAAAGTTTACCTTACTTTTACCGTGGGTGAACGGTTACTAAGTTTGCATGGCGTGTGTAGCGCTAGAATTAAAACGGGAAGGTACGGAATCGCTAGACAAAGCCGAAAAGTTTGAGTGCGGCGGTGCGCGGCGGACAGACAGCGGCACGGAGCGGCGCCGCACGCAGCCTTCGCCCGCCGGGAGACGCTACCTGCCAGCCGGTCTCTTCGCCGCTGACGTTCTGTTCTTCGGGGGCTTTGATGAACCACCACTGAATCTCCAGATAAACAGAGGATGTTCCGCTCTGGAAGGCGCAAGCCATCTCGATATTTTGCCCTTCTTTTGCTGTTACATTTGAGGGTAATTCGGTGAACCTCCCTGTAAGGTATAAACAAACATGTAAGAATGTTTTCCAAAGAAAATCTGAAGGGATTAAAAACGCAACATTGTGCCGCATTAAAAGCATTAATATCACCGAGATATAATGCTATAATAATTATATATAATTAAATATACACATATATGAACAAACACGTATAAAATAGATGTACTAAGGAATAATAGTTAATAATTTTGCCAATTTAATCAGAAAACGTGTCTATAAGAAAAACAATCGTCCACAATTATTCAGCTATTGAGTCAACATTATTACTTGGGTGTGTTGCAAATCCAAATGAAACCAAGTTCACCGAAAAAAAGTGAAAGACGTACATGCCATGCTTATAAAAGAAAGAGGCGTGAAAGCCGCGCTGTTCGCTGTACAGTGTCCGGAGCCCGAACATAACCGCCTTTCAGGAGCCCGGTCTCTGCAGACCGCTGCTTTGGATGCCGGTCGCGCCTGGCGATCCTTCAAAGTTGGTCTTTTGTAAAGAAAATGGAATAAACGGGAAAGCTACCGGGCTATGTGACTCGGAGCCAGTGCTTATTTAAATGCCACGGTTTCAATCTTACGCTCCCGAATTGAATTACTAATTACTGCCGGGCTGTTTGCCCACGAATCTACATTTTTAGCGCAATTTAGATTCTTATGTTAATTCACCAGTATAGCATATTTAGATCTGAGCGTTTTAAATGCATCTCTAAATGCAATACTGCTAAAATTGACTTTATATAAGTACCAGTGTATGCTCATAATCGGATTTAGAGCTATGGATTTCTTATTAGTGATGCAGAATCGGCACTGTTTAATAAACAATAAAATTCCTTGCCTACCTTCGAAGGAGAGTCCAAACTGAACGCAGAAACTAGAAATAAAAGCAAATCCAACACAGTCATGAAAGGTCCACATCATTCCAAAGGCAGGAAAAAGTCACATCAGCCTTTAAGAATCAGCCTTGAGACACAAGTCTGAAAATTATTCAGACACAGCGCAGGTCGCTTTGCTACCAGAGCTGCAAACGTCTGACATGCTGTAAATATCTAAGGTGAGGGTTTCTGCGCCGGCACAGTACGCTCTGACACCGTAAATATCTAAGGTGAGGGTATCTGCGCCGGCACTATACGCTCTGACACTGTAAATATCTAAGGTGAGGGTATCTGCGCCGGCACTGTACGTTCTGACACTGTAAATATCTAAGGTGAGGGTATCTGCGCCGGCACTGTACGCTCTGACACTAGTCCGCCGATGTGAAGTGTGTAATAACAGGCTCTGTCTTTGCATAAGTGACGAAACGTCAGTATGCAGCCGCCTATTGAATGGCCGGTGCCCTCGGCGAAAGCCGTGACAGATCTACGTATAGCCTGTACAAACATAAGCAATATCCAGAAGTCCACTGTGAGCCCGGCTCCAGAAATGCATCTTCACTTTTAGACCTTGTGTAAAACTAACCATCGTTATAATCTTCGTTATTGTAATTTTAACGACTTGCATTATTCCTTTTAGTAATTACATTCTTTTCATTATTATTATTATTATTATTATTATTATTATTATTATTATTATTATTATTGTCGTTGTTACTTGTAAAATCACCAGCAATGTCCTGGAATATTTTTGAAAAGTGCCTTCACTGATATCTTCTTATATTCAGTTCCGTAGTAATTTAATACACAACATGTACACCTTTATTGACAATCTGCCGTGTTTTAAACTGATGAAGCCATTCGGTTGCTTTCCAGTCCGCCAGATTCCCTGCAGCCCTGCAGTGCACGTTATACATTACGGTAAGAGGCTATGTCCGGGTAGACTGAGAGCCACCGGTAACGGGGTAGTTACATGAATTACTGCGAGCAAGGCGATGCTTTGGTACGGGAAAGAACGTGACGGCCGTGTAGCTCTGCAATAACCTCATCCTTGTAACAAATCAGTACAATCGCGAGCGACGGGACCATCGTTTTTTATGGTACTGTAAACGTGTATAGCTTCAGAAAACTTTTTCTTACACCCGAACTTCCTTCTCGTTTATTAATGAATATATGTGTACGTTAAACTGCTCACTGACTCTGGTTTAAATAAAGCTGGATTGTGTTCTTCTTCTTGGTATACTGATTAATGGGATTAGTTTGCTATATATATATATATACATGCAGGTGTAGTAAAACAGTTGTCAAAATATGAATATTTGAAAGTGACTTAATGCAGAATAGCTCTATGCATAATCTACGCAACTCACCTGAATGACTACTCTGTGACTGCTTGCGGTATGTTGTCAGGATGGGTCCTCCTTGTCCTGTCCTTTGTCTCCCCTTTTGGCCAGCAGGTGTCGCTGGCCATGCTGTTCTTTTCCCTGTTTCATTAGGTTTAGCTTTCCCTCCTGTTCCTAGTATATCCTCCTACACCCTGCGCCGCCACCTGGTTGAACAGGCTAAGCATGCAGCCAAGAACTAGTACTGTGATCCCCCGCTGTTATAGGTTCAAGGCTGGTCAGAAGTCAGCCTCAAGTTTGTTGGACATTTAGAATTTTATTTTTCTCCCCTTTGTTGTTACGTCCTGTTTCTTTAGTTTAGGTCCTTGTTTTGTATCTTTGTTCTTAGTTATCCCTGCTTGTTCTAGTGCTGTAATGATACTTTGTATTTGCTGTGTGTCTCTCCCCAGCAAGGCAGCTGCCCCTGACAAAGGCCTGTGCTGGGCTGTTGAACTGAGGGAGTCACTTCAACACGTCTTCAACCTGAACCTGCGGCTGGGGAGGGTCCCTGCCCTCTGGAGGACATCATGCATCATCCCGGACCCTAAGAAGCCACATCCCAATGAGACCCTGCAATCCCACATAACAAAGACCCCGGAGCGGCCGCCACTCCGTCTCCTTAGACCTCAGGTCTGCCACACAATTCCGCTGCAGTTCCAGGAGAAGGTGGGTGTAGACGACGCCATCCTATGCCTGCTACACAGGGTGTACTCTCATGTACACAAGGGGAATGATGCTGCGAGGACCATGTTCTTTGATTTCTGAAGCGTCTTCAATGTAATCCAGCCCCTGCTACTGATAGACAAGCTGGCAGGGATGAAGGTGGACTCTCAGCTGTGTCCTGGATTGCTGACTACCTTACAGGGAGACCACAGCTCCTCTGAGACTGTAGTCACCAGCATGAGCGCCCCTCAAGGGACTGTGCGTTCCCCTGTCTCGCTAACCCTACACACATCTGACTTCACCTACCACATGCAGAAGTTTTCAGGCGACACGGCAGCCGTGGGGTGTATTCAGGATGGTCTGGAGGGGGGGTGCAGGAGCCTGGTGGAGCCCTGCATAGTTTTTGGTTTACCTTCATTTAACACGCTTGTGCTAATTACCACACAGCTCTTGACCTAAATCCTTTATGGTGGAACAGGGAAAGAACTAAGCTACACTGGGCATCCAGGATTAGAGTCTGGCATCCCTGTCTGTACAAGGAAGACCAAGGCCGACCCTGTTTCCCGAGGAGGCTGGGGTCCTTCAACATCTGCATGAAGCTGCTGCTAATGTTCTACCAGTCAGTCAACACCAGCATCCTCTTCTATGCAGTGGTCTGCTGGGGACACAGTATCAGGAAGAGAGACACCAAGGGCTGGACAGGCTGGATCCAATCAGTGGTAAAGAGAAGGACCTTAAACAGAGGAGTCTGTTTATCTATCTATCTATCTGTCTATCTATCTATCTAAAAAACAAACTGTCGTGTCTTTCTGCAAACAACAAACAGTGAAACATGGAGATTCCTAAAAAACCACAGCTGCTGATTTCGCTTCCTAGTGCCAATGCGGCTAAAGAGCAGTAAGGATGCACCTGTTGAAAGGCAGCCTTCACCTGCATCTGCGAGAGTTTGCAGATTTTTGGGGTGGACAGCCATTGCGTCTCAAGTCCTGTGATTACATTCATGAAAACCACAGTCCCACACAGTCACGGAGATAGTCGCTCTGCTTGTATGAAGCGGAGGGTAGATAGGACACACATTAGTGCCAGCGTTTCTGTTATGATGCCAAACATAAAAGCAAGTTTCTAAAGAGAAAGAGAAAAAAACAAGCACTTATAGTGCATCTTTGGGGTTGTTATGGACACAATGGAACAATTCTTTTGCAGTTTGTCTGCAGTTACATCTTAATCAGCGATTACAGATAAACCAGCACGCATGAAAAGCCGAAGCAGCGCTCTGTTTATATCCAAGGATTCGCTATGGGGTCGTTTCACATTTGTCCTGGAGACAGGGAGGCAAAGGCTGGGGATGGTGGCAGCTCTGTGCCCACAACCGGAATGTCACTGGTTCCAGTCCTGCAGCTGGCGATTTCTGAGTCCTTAGCTTTCTTTTGTACAGTGACAGGCTGAGTCTGCATTCTGATCGACGCTCACACATCTCTCTGGACAAAAGCTCATTCGGAATAAACGGCCGGGAATGTACAATGATATGTCCTAATCAGCACATGCATTTAAAAATGCAATATGGATTGTTCTTTGTGTTTGTCTTTTGTCAGTCCTAAGCAAAAACATCTCTGCTGCTTTGTCAGCATTGTCACTGATTAACAAGACTATGTTTAATTTGACTTCCGCAGGTTCAGTGATTGTCATTTACAGTGAATATTTTCAGGCATCATCACCCATTTGAAGAGAATGTGCATTACTATTCATCCAGAAAATATTCACTATTTGCCCTTTTCACACTTACGACTTCAAAAGAAGCAAAATATAAAACTAAGCATGAATACAGAGCTTGGGATGCACCAATTAAATGGGGGGGGGTGCCCTGACCCCTGACCCCTGACCACTCGCTTCTGTGAAGGTCGATCTTGGTGCCTGATCCAGCCCCATAAAGCTGAAATGCTCCCTGCTTTGCAGTAACATTCCACTGTGACCCGTCTGGTTTCATTTCACTGACGAGCACGGCTGATTCCTTTATGCTAACGTGATCTGAGAAGAGAAGCATTGACTTTTCAAGGTAAATATTAACGCCTGGCATCTGAGTGCCGTGTCCCGATTCCCCAGGTACCACCCCTATCAGACGGGGGGCCGGGGGGGGGGAGGACTTTGCACCTTGGTCCATATCACAGAGCGTCAAGTGGAATTTTAATGCGGGCTCGTACCTTCAGGAAGACATTTTTCAAAAGATTAATAAAAATGAAAGTACCCTTGCTGTCAGTTTTAGCCCCGTATTCTCGTCTGGTTGGATATCTCCCGTTTGTCAAGGTCTCTCGCATCCCACACGCTCCCTTATGTTAGACATTATCACTGCGGCTGCCGAATGAAGCATTTCCCTAATCCTGCTGCTCTCGCCCTGGGCAGACGCCATCAGCAGAGGCACACAAAGAGACAGCAAGTCGAAAGCAAGCCGTGTGAAGGTTTGAGCGGGCGGCGGGAAGCGGCGCCTCGTCGGAGCGCACGCCAGAACCACTGGCTTTGCTCCTCGGGTAGCCGAAGCAAGAGGCTGCAGGTCATTCCGTTATTAAGGCGAGTCGTTAGAAGGCCCAGGTAACGTGCATCACATCCAGTCATCCATCGTCCAAGACTGTTACAGGGTCACGGCTAAGCCTGCAGCCAATCCCATTAATCGGCCAGTTCCCAAACTGCATGGGATGCTAGGCTATTGCTGTATGCACACACATGCTGACACACTGTAAGCAAATCTGAGACTCGCCGACCTGTTTTCCATCGGGACCCAGAAACTCCACAGAGATACGGCACTGGAATACCGGAATGCTGGAATGCTGGAATACCGGAATGCTGGAATGCTGATTCCCTCGAATTTGAATACATAAATCCCAGACGGATCTCGCCATCCGGGTGAGGCTCTGTGTGTCGTTCTCAGGACGTCCCCCCCCCCCGTACAATGGAGCAGGTCAGATGCAAGTCCGCCATTACAAATACATTATTCCAGACTGTGATGCTGAATGCCAGGCATTGGATGGCGGAATGAGATTTTTACTGAATCAAATTACAATTGGGGGCGTTGGTATACTTTAACTGTCCCTGGGGATACTCTTCCACAGCAGGTCAGCGTTTATACGGTGGAACAGTCACCCAGATATGTGACAGAATGCATTCTGGGATAGCAGCAGAACTCCGGCTTACACGGAAAGGCCGTTTCTTCCCACTGAAAGTGGACAGTGCTACTTCATCACACCGTGAAGCAAAAACAGAAGCATATGGCATATTCCGGATGTTTCACTCAACAAAGGACAGAGGTTCTCCACTTCCTGTCCCCAGGGGTGTTTCTAGAGGCCCTCGCGGCTCAACCCCCCCTTGCCTGTTGTGTCCCCACAATGCAGTGGGAGCTGCTGGCCTGTAGGTGGATACATGGCAGGCCTCCTTAGGCAGAGATCACAGGCCTTCTCCCACAGCATGGGTCTCTCCGCAGGGTCAGCTGGCGTGGGACGTACCCCCCACCACACGAAAACACCGTTAGCCCTGGAACCGCGGGGCCAAACTAAAACCAAGCAGACGGCATTCGCAGAATCTTGTAATTACCACACCTTGTAAAATATGTTTCGATGAGTAGGAATATTTCCAATGCAGAACGACTAGGCAAGTTAATGTGTTTCCTGTCCCACAGCTATATCCTCTCAGTCACAAAGGGAATTACGAGAGCAAAGATTAATAAACAAGCACAGCTTGCATGTTTTGGAGACCAGCCTTAGAACAGACTACAGAGATAACGAAATATATTACAAAGTTCATTAACAAAAAAATAGAGATTAAAACACTGAAGATATGATGAAAAAATAAAATTTAATTTAGAAATAATTGTGTGTTGGTGTGAAATATAACGTATAGCATGGACTGCATAAGGTTATTTCATTTACCTGCTGGCAGGTTTTATGGATTCGAAGGCGGCACATATCTTGCTCATATTGCACAGCTGCTCTGTCCAAAGCAATTGGATCTTTTGTGGTTGGACTGTATTTATAAATTAAAGACACACAAACAAAAAAACAGGAAGATAGAGGAACGCATTTGCACCCCTGGCCCTGCACAGGACAAGCAGGTATAGAAGATGGATGGATGGATGGATGGATGAAGAGAGGAAGGCAGGGGAGTAAGGCCCCCTGTGGTTGGTGTCCAGACCCGCCCTTTTCATACATTGTTCCTTTTACATCAGTGTCAGATTTTCAGAACATGGGCCTTAAAATGAAAGAAGTCAACTGGACAAGGAAGCTCGGGTAAAAGCAGAGCCGTGAGCGTACAGTAAGGAACACGTATCACATGTTTATATTTGATTTCCTAGGAAGCGTCTGGCCACCTGCTGTGAGGCGCAGGCAGCCGCTCTCGTATCCCGGGGCTCCGGCTGCATCTCGTCGCCTTTTTGTGCTTTAATAAGCACCTGAGTGCTCAGGATCCCGCTGGTCGCCCTCCAGTGCCGTTACCTCCTCTCCTGACCTGCACCTCCAAGCTCCCACGCGCAGATGGAGCCAGGTGTGCATGAACGCCGCCGCGCCATCAGCTGGGGGAGCCGCTGCCACCAGGAGCACGCGTGTGTGTGTAAGCGTGTTCATGTGCATGTGAGCATGTTCATGTGCCTGTAAGCGTGTTCATGTGCATGTCAGTGTGTTCATGAGCCTGTAAGCGAGTTCATGTGCATGTCAGCGTGTTCATGAGCATGTAAGCGTGTTCATGTGCATGTAACCATGTTCACGTGCCTTCAGAATGCAGGGTGTCCAACTTTGGTCAGTTGGCTGTAGTGAAATTTTAAATTCGAGACAAGTCTGCACCCACATTTTTATGTATGTAACAGTTTTATTAGTCTGTAGGGTTTGCAAGCTGCCCCAACGCTTTTGATGTAGCCAATTTTAGGTTTAAAATGGAATAATATAGATTTGCCGTTTCTTGCTTGTGAGTCTGAAAGCATGAGTGTCACGCCGGATGCGTGACAGTTGGCAGCCCTGAGTTTGTGTTTCCATTTTAATCATTAAACATTCAGAAAAACACAGCTCTGAACAGTGCCCAGATGTGACATAACGGGAATTTAAATGAGCAGGATTAGCAGTGACAATGGCATGGTGATCACCTCTGTGAGAACATTTCTGTCTGGACCCACTTTTGTGCTGTTCTGGGGGCATGTTCTAAAACATGGCCTCTGGACCATATCTCCAGGAAATTCTCACTTTGGAGCAACCTATCCTTTAAGTTAGTTCAGCTCGATGTTCAGGTTAATTTGACCAGCACTTGTTACAACGAGGCACTAAGAAAAGGGGAGGACACTCACATTTAACTTAGAAAACATGTTCAATGATCATAGCCAATGGTAAACTGTCAGTAGGAATTAGTCGGTAGGATCAGTAGTAGGTGTGTCTCCTCTTCTCTCCTCCCCTCCACTCTCCACTCCTCCCGTCTCCTCCCTCTTCTCTCCTCCCCTCCCCTCTCCTCTCATCTCTCCCCCTCTCCCCCCCTCTCCTCTCGTCCTCCTCCTCTCCCCTCTCCTCCCCTCCCTTCTCATCTTCTCTCCTCCCCTCTCCTCTCATCTCTTACCCTCTCCT
>JAODJW010003496.1:0-11224 GCA_026777045.1 Hyperopisus bebe | reverse complement strand
GGGGGGAGACTACCCCCAACCTTGAGTGGGCTGGCCAGCTTGGGACCTTGTCCCATTTCATTTGGTGGCAGTGCACCCAAACCATCTCCCCAGCCCAGAAGGCTCTTCCCTGAGCCCAGAGGTCGTAGCTGTGCTACCCACACTGGGTGACGCACCGTCTTGCCCCTGAGAGGCACAGACAGCATCCCCCTGCCTCTCAGGGGGGGGTCACCTCACCGGTCACCATGTGCAGCTGCACAGAGGTCGGCTTCAGCTGAGTCCAGGCTGCCCCACGTCAGGCCTCACCAGCATCACGGTGGCCCCTGTGTCCACTAGGGCAGAGCAGGGAACTTGTTCTATTGTAATGGAGACATAGCAAAAGTCCAAAGTGCTGATGCAATCTGCCCACTTATTTTCTTAATTTTCCTGTAACTTGTGTAGGAAAAATTAGCTCAAGTACTTTTAATGTCTCCACCCATGTCTAGGAAAATTAAACTTTAATTATTTATTATTTGATGATGATGATTAACTAATTGTTATGCCGGTTGGTTGGTTCCTCCAAACTCAGTTGCAGAATCTCCCTGGGCGGGTACAAAAAAGCTGTGCACATCAGCTCTCTGAGGTGCTGATGGACATCTTCATAGCCTCACTCACACAGGCAGCTGTTCCAAGCTGCCTGAAGACAGCCACCATCATCCCAGTCCCCAAAAGCAGTGGAAGGCCTGAATGACTTTCGGCCGATTGCTCTCACCTCGATTGTCATGAAGTGCCTCGAGAGTCTGATTATGGCCCACATTAAGAGCTCTATCGATATCACAGCGGACCTACATCAGTACGCTTATCGCAGGAACAGATTCACTGACGATGCCGTCTCTCGAGTGGTTCACACTGCTCTCACCCATCAAGAGAGCAAGGACTCGTATGTCCTCCTACTGTTTGTGGACTTCACATCTGCATTTAACATGATAGTCCCACAGACACTGGTGAGGAAACTCAAGACACTTGGACTGAGCTCGCCCATCTGCAACTGAGTCCTGGACTTCTTGACTAACAGACCACAGCATGTTAAAATCCACGACCTATCCTCCTCCACCATTATCCTCAGTACCGGCTCCCCCCAGGGTTATGTGCTGAGCCCCCTCCTGTTCACCTTACTGACATACGACTGTTCAGCTAAACATCACAGCTGTCAGATCGTGAAGTTTGCGGATGACACGGCAGTGGTGGGATGCATCAGGAATGATGAGGAGCACTTGGAGGTGGAGCACTTGGAGGACTGGTGCAGGAAACATACTGTAATCTCTGCATCAACGTAAAGAAAACTAGCTAAGGAGGTTATTGTGGATTTCAGGAAGCGCGGCCAGTGATATTTAATATGTGCAATAAGCCCATATGTGCAATGCATATTATAACACTGTAACTAAGTTATTACTATTATATGGTAAATTACCTGGATCCGTTTTATGCATCCATGTCTGCTTCTGCGCATCAGACACTGTACATACTGCTAATGTATAATCCATATTTTATACTCCAATACATTTATATTTAATTTTCATCTTTATATTTAAAAGTGTGTGTGACTAGCTCTGTGGCTTGTCCATGACCTGAGTACTTAATTTCATTCCACAGCATTTGCGAACGTGTGGAATGACAATAAAGTTCTTGAATCTTGAATCTGTTAATGTGAGACTTCAATAGGATTCACTAATTACCAGTATCACTTAGTAACCTGGGTTAGAATGCTTGTCAACCAAGATACATCACCATGTAATGTAAAATGATTGGTAGAGAAGCTCTTCTCACAGCCGTTAAGAGCGAGTCTCGTGATATTTCAGGAGAGCTTGAGGTTTCAAAGCTTAGTAGCCAGTTCGCACAGAGGCAGGGACTATTGTGAGCACTCAATGAACGGAGGCTGAAGTTGTGTAAAAGACATACATTTACTTCTAACACTATACTAACATGACAGACATTACACTTAACATAAACACAAAATAACAGAATAGAACAAAACAGAATATAATATGAAAATGCAGTGACTAGATTTAAATGGGTAACCTTAAGAGGGAAATACTGTTTTGCAAAGCGAGCACAGTTTCTGGAAATACGACCTTATAAAGCAGATTAAACAGAACACAGATTAAAGAGGTTGTTAAAATGAATGGAAGTTGCTTTACTTGGCTGCAGAGTGGGGGGGTGGGGGGTCTTGGCAGTAGGTTGCAGACGTGATGAGCTGACGGGATGATGGCACTCAGGAAGGCGCGGCATTTGGAGCGGTTGTTGGTGTGGAGTCCCTTGGATTTTCTCTCCTTGTGAAGCTTTAAGGTGAACGGATTTGTCTTGGGGTTGCAGTTCTCTGCTGGGTAGCAGGCCTTCACCGACAGGCTTCTTTACTGGGCTTCGCAGTGTTCTGGTGATTTTTTGGTGGATTTCTGGAGGGCATCACGCGCTGAATCTGAGGCACTAGGTTTTAAGATCTAAAGTTCATGACTATGGATGACCAGGAACCCGACACTTGAACCAATGGCAGGCTTTCGGGGGGGTGTCTGTGGAAGTCCTTTTGGGATTTAAGACCAGGCTGATGCCACTTTACCAATGATTTTCATTAAACAGGTGTAACTTTTGATACATAAAATTTCATGATAAGCAGATTTGAGTTCAGGAGCAATTTTCCATCAGTTTGACACCAAACATGCCATATCAACCTGGCGGTTCACACCTCATACAATCTGTTTTAATTAAATAACAATTTCTTACATTGTGCATGTTAATGACTCACCTCAGTATGCAGTATAGGTGGTTAGTGTTGCACATCACCAGATGTTGCCACTTTGGGTATCACATCGCATATTCACATCCAAACAGCACATCTTACCCCTACACCGGCGTGGCCATTAGTTTTTTGTAATACCAATTTCAATTTAACATCTGGAAACAACATATTATGGTTGGTGTGGCTTATTCCAATGGACTGCTCTCCAGATTGGATAATATACTAATTAATGCAGTCTTTTAACACAGAATAGTACAGGACTAAGAAGTGCTAAGATGAGATAAGGACTGACAGAGGAATGCAAAAGAGGAAAGAAAGAAAAGACCTCGGAGAGTTAGGGGAAACACCAAGATACCTGGTTAAATAATATGACTGTCACAATTCCTCTGGGATAACCATGCAAGCATGTACAGCAGGGGCAGCTATATATATATATATATATATATATATATGGGTGATAGTCTGTGAAAACGGTTGTAAGTGTGGCACATAAAACAATAAGATTGTCTATGGACACAAAGAAACATAGCTAGCAATAGTTAAACTAGCAATAATAAGTAAACAGATGTACTGGATATACACAGGCCAAACTTAAAAGAGAACTTTCTTTAAGGTATTGGGTGAGTCTGGGGTTTGTAAGGTGGGATGGAAAGGAGGAAAGGGAGGGGGGGTTATGTAGCAAGTTGAGGGACCCCTATACTTGAGATCCACTCTGCTGTCCGTAGGTCCCTAAATCTTTGGGCCATAAAAGCTGGAATGCTGGCCTCCCTTGTTATCTGGCAACCTGGAATCTCAGCCTGGCGTATGCGTGTGTGTGTGTTCCTACACTGGTTTTGCGGGGTATTTTAATTTTTTTATCAGGTGAAAACTCTGGATCTGTCCCGTCTCCTCTCACTCAGGCCTGCAGAAGTTCTCCCCAACTGTGTCCCATTGTTGATGTTCTCTTGATTGTACTTTGTAATTTGTTTGCACCACATTTCCTTATTTCACTCTGTACTGTCTTTGCACTTTGTGTATTTTGCACTATTTGTATGTCTGCCTGTGCTCTTCACATTTGTTGTTGTAGGCGCAAGGATTTCCCCTTGGGATCAATAATGTTTATCTTAATCTTGATCTTTTAATGCAGACAATTTTTTCTAGCTGGTACACATACTGTAACTGGTACTCCATAAATAAAGTTTTTACCAATCGCTACTTTGTTGCAATTAAAATGATGATACTGCCAAGAGCAAGAGGTCGCACATCATTGTTCTGTCTGTTAGCTTGCTGTAAGCCATCATGCAAACAGTAAGAAATGAAGTGGTACTGTATGTGCAGAAGGAAATGGTCATGTTACAGTCAGGGATGGTTCTGCTGGTTTAGAAAGCTTAAAAAGATGTATTTTAAAGGTGTTCAGCTTAAATTTCATTAAGATTGTCTGACAATATCTTTAAAAAAGCATTTAAAACATATTTAGTATACATGAAGTTTAGAAAAGTTTAAGTAAACTCATCAAACTGGTAGCCCTCAGTATGGTTCAGTACCCATGAAGTAGCTCTCAGTTTGAAAAAGGTTGGTGACCCCTGGTTTAAAGGAGGAAAACCTTTGAGTTATTAAACACAGACAGTCATGATGTTAATTTTTGTATTTATAAGAGTTATAGGATGTGGTACTTTGTGGATAGTTATGCACCACAGACTAATATGATCTTTTTCTTTTCAGAATATTTGATTCCAGTTGTAGTAGCTGCTTTGGGAATATGTGCCTGCATATATAGCGGGGAATATTTATCGTATCGTGAAAAAAAGCCCTTGGAGGGATTTTACTGTAAGTATGAAACTTTGTACTGAACCATATTCACCCTGTTTGTCACTGATAATTTACATCAGTTACCCTTTAAAATGAGTCATCAGCGTACAATTAAACTCCATGTAGTTCTCAAATTTTGACACTCCCGTGCTTATTCGTAGTGGCCCCTAGAGAAAAAACACGAACAAAAAAAAATGCAGAAACAAAATTAAAATGCGCTGCAAATTAAAAAACAAACAAAAGAAAAAGCAGAAACGAAATGAAAATGTGCTGCGAATAAAAAAAACTAAGAAAGAAAAGGCAGAAACAAAACGAAAATGCGCTGCAAATTAAAAAAACAAAAGAAAAAGCAAAAACACAATGAAAACACGCTGCAAATTAAAAAACACAAAAGAAAATGCAGACACAAAATGTGTTTTGTCTCTAGGGGCCACCGTATATTTGTACTTTGCAATAAACTGCACAATGATGCCCATTCAAATAATCATTTGCTAATTATTTTGAAACATACTGTAATGATATCAATTAAACAGTCATATCAGTTTCAAAGTTGTGTTCTGCTCATCATACAAACTGCCCTGTGATGTACACAGAAATACTTACTGTAGACCTTCACAACCTGAAAGAACCTAAGTACTTATCTATGACCATGATGATTATTACAGTTTATCACCATGAATGTTTCCCTGGTATTTTGCTGCTTATCCCTGGTTCTTTGGAGGCGCCATGATGAGGCATAATAAGCCCTTTATTTATTCAGCAAGATGTTCCCCATGCGGCTGAGACTGTAGCCTCTCCTAAGTGTCGCCTCTCCTCCCTTCTCTCTCCTAAGCTGCCTTACAGCCTCACATCAGCCTTTCTCCTCATCATCCTGCTGCCTCCTGGCCTTTTCTCCCCAAAATTGTTCTATAAGCTGTCCTATTGTTAGCATTCCATGCTAATTGTTAGCATTCCAGTCATACTCAGTATAAAACGGTAGGATAGTACAGCTCTGGGTGATAAACCATGTAACATTATACACCATACCATCTGGGGGTCACAGAGCCAGGCTTCCTGAGTGACCCTGGCAAAGGCCAGAGCCTCAGTCAGTCTGCTACGTCCTAGAAAGTACAGCTCTAAATGATAAACCATATAACATTATACACCATACCTTCCGGCGGTCACAGAGCTGGGCTTCCTGAGTGACCCAGACAAAGGCCTAGGGCTGCATGATGTCACATCGCGATGGTGCATGTGCAATAATCCCCAGGGCTGAAGGAAAACTGACATAAAAATTTGTCCAGAAACCGGCTTTTTGGTACTATGCAGATTTTTATTTAGCCACATGATTTGGTAAGCAGATTAGTAGTATACACGTACCTAAAATATTAATGAAAGCTGTATTGTGATGTGTGAAAGTCAGGGTATCCTTATTTTTAATAAACGTCAGACTTTAAACCGCAAAAAAGTACCACCACATCACCAATGTCCTTTTACCCTGTTTATCCACAATATCTCCTCTTTTGAAAGGTGTTGTGGCTGCTGAGCTGTCCGTTATTCACCGCGACTTCAGTGCTTATTGCTTCCATGATTTTTCCCAAACAGTAGCATGTGGCGTGCTCCACTAACTGAATCTAATAAGCATAAGGATCCGCCACATTTATACATTGTATTTAATTGTGCCCATAACTAGCTAGACAACCACATAGTACCTCACCTAAAGAGAAAACCAACTAATTTTTCCCTTTACACACGCAGCACCATGTGAGCGCAATCTACTCACAACTTAAAAATACACACCAAACAAAAAAAGGAAAACAATATTAATCAATAAATAAAACAATTTATATACAAGAATGTTAATTAAACATAATTCAGTAAACAATAAGCTGTGTCCTTGGGTCTCCTATAGCAGTATTGCAGAGTGTGTTCAGTAGTGCAGTAATGCAGAGCCTCTGGATGGGGTTACATTTGGATAAAGCCACAGGACACCATCAGCCCACAGTGTCTGTTGATGTGGACAGCCATCTTGTGGAAGTCATTAGGTCTGTTGATGCTCTGCATGGTCCTATAACAGCCAAGGAACATGAGGGCTTTTTACAAGAGCAGCTGCTCCCTGTGGCTCATACACTGTTCCCTCATGATGTTCCCTTATTCCCAGATGATAATGCCCCCATACATACTGCTAAACAAATTCAGGAGAGGTTTCATGAGCACCAGGATGAAGTCAGTTGCCTTCCTTGGCTTCCAGCCACTAGATCTAAACACCATTAAAGCTTTATGGGAGGTTCTGGAGCACAGTGTGTGAAATCAATTCCCACCTCCTTAATGCTCCAAAGACCTGGAGGCTTTTCTTTCTGAAGATCGGTCCAATGTCCCACTACACACATCTGTCAAACCCTGTTCGTCCAATCCTCCTGTGTGCCACGCTCCCTCGTTAACCTCGTGTGGAATCCCCATGTCATCAGCTGTTGTGTATTTCTGTCTGCATTAGAGCATGTTTCCCCAGTCCTGTCATTAACGTCAGTTTGCCGTTGCTGCCAGTCTTATCCGTGTGTTTAGTGCTGTTTCTCCCGATAAACCTTGAGTTTTCTCCGTATCCTGATCTTCCATGCTTCCCTTCCTGTCATGCCTTCAGCCAATGTGAAAACATCAGGAATCCATGACCACATTGTAGGAAGATCTGAACCTATTATTGCAGCTACTGTAAAGGGGGCCAAACTCCTTATTAGGTCCTTGAAATTAATATACTGATGTTTCCATTATTTTTTCCACCCCCTGTAAGTGCCCATCCTAAAAAGGAACCAGAGGGATAATATTCCATGGAAGCCTGTTTTATGTTTATTTAATCTATTGTTTTACATGTTTTATTGCTTTTCAGATTTTGCTCAAAAAATCCTTTTGGTGATTTTCCTTATGCTTCACCTAATATTAAGTCTCCTGATTCTATGTGTGATTCTCGAAAATGACAAAGGTAAGAAAACCTTAAACCTTAAGGAAACCATTTGACTGTAATAGAGCTTTAACTCTCAGTCGTTTTCAGTATATGGTGTTTGTAAAATGTTTATAAACCTGAAATTTTTTGGGGGGGGGTGTGCAGTTCATACAATAAGTTTTACAAGTATCAAGTCATTGATGAATTACACCTTACTAATAAAGGCATAGATTTTGTGTAATCAATACAGGATAAGCAGGTTTTTCATACGTTATGTGTAAATTGAAAAAAGGACACTTCCAGTGATGGAGTGGTTTGTTATTAATGTTCTTCTGTGTATCTTCAGAGATGCATTTACTGATTTTAGGGTCACAGGAAGTTGTTTATATCATTAATAACCTTTGTTGTATTAAAATTGTGCCGTCGCATTTCCGGTCCCAATGCAACCCTAAATAGGACAAGCGGTTATAGAAGATGGATGGATGGATATATTTAAAATTGAAATTACCTACAAGTAATTTTGTCCGCAGGACGACCTGTAAAGATCTGCGAGTTTGTGTTTGTCTACATCCTGATTGTCACATTGCTCTTTCGACTCTGGGTTCGGGAACATTTACTTGGTACATATTTGCTTTTTCTTATTTTTAAACAACCCATTCACTGAAAGTTGTTTAAATGTCTGAATATGAATATTTGATTATTATTATTATTAGTGTTTTGTAAATAGAGCATTAAAAATGTTTAATGAAAATGCCCAATGACAGATGTATGTTTGTTTGAATGTATATACTATACCGTAACAAACTATTCTAATCCTGATTCCTTCAATTTTTTCATATTCATAGCATTTAATTGTTTGTGATCTCCAGACAAATTTAGGACAAAACAAAATGCAACCTGAGTAAACACACAACATACTCTCTATGGACAAAAGTATTGGGACACACCTCTTAATCACTGTATTAAGGTGTTTCATTCTGATAATTTCCCAGAGTTGTATATAATGAAGCACCTAGCCATGTAGTCAGGTTTGCAAACAATTGTGGAAGAATGGGTCATAATCTGTCTTAATACAAGGAGGGATAATGGTATGGGGTTGTTTTTCAGGGGTTGGGCTAGGCCCCTTAGTTCCTGCACTGTAAAAAAAATGTTCAGCCAACTCAAATATTCAAGGCAACATGCTGCAATACATTTTTGAGTTAAGTCAACTCAGTTACAAATGTTCAACAAACCTATATACAGAGGTTCAGCTAACTTTGACTTAAGAGTTAAGGCAACACTGTAATACAAGTTAGAATAACCTAAACTGTAAAAAAAAAAAAAAAATGTTCAGCCAACTCAAATATTCAAGGCAACATGCTGCAATACATTTTTGAGTTAAGTCAACTCAGTTACAAATGTTCAACAAACCTATATACAGAGGTTCCGCTAACTTTGACTTAAGAGTTAAGGCAACGCTGTAATACAAGTTAGATTAAATTTAAATAAATGTGACTTTTTAAGAGTTAATGTTTTCATTAACTTTTTTAAATAGCAAGATTCAACTGTAATAATTCAAGTTGCCTTGTTTAGAGTACTAAAAAACTTATATTACCATTAAAATCTACAGGCTAAAAAGGAAACATTGGATCAACTTAAAATATTACTTCATTTTTTTCAAACCTTTTTCAAGTTTGGTTAATATAATTTTTTCAGGTCAGTTCAACTTAAAGTAGTCAATCTAATACATTAGATTTTTGCACTTAAAACCAATAAAACTGCTCATGCTCAACTAATGAATATAATTTGAAACAACTAAATAAAGCCAGTTTACTGCAACAGTCCACTTTATTACAACGCATTGTTGCATCCTTGCACAAATAGCTACAAACAAGATACAGTGGCCAGAAACAGTACCTTTTGTCTTTAGACCACAACTTTGGATGGAAGAACAAATCAAATCACATTGCTCATTTAATATTCAGATCTTCATTTGAGTTTAGCCTGAGAAAAGCAAAGCAGTTTATTATCTACAGCATTTTCTGATGCTAAACCATAGAGGCTACTCTACTGTGGTTTTTGGTCTCTTGCTCGATTCATCACAATCACAGTGGATTAAGAAAGACAAATCTGTTAAGTCAAAGAAAGTACTGTATCATGCTATGCAAGTATACATCAGCACCAGTGGTCTACAGGGGCGTGGGCAGTCCCAGGAGCTGCATAGAAAAGGGCATCACAACTATCCGGACCCCTTTCTGCATATGTTAATCACCCAAGAGCAGGACCTGCAATCAAATGCACTGCTACAACAAGACATATACCACTCTAGAAACACATGTAGTACATGCAGAGTTTTTTTTCCTCTGACTTGACATCAACATGCTGTAAAAACAATTATCGGGGGGTGGGGGCCATTGTCACCGCAGGTCTCTAATCTGTAAGACCAATCAGAACTGAGACAGCAAAGCTGCAAAAGAAAATAAGAAATAGCTGTAAGGGCCTTTTTGGTCAGAGTCTTTCTCATGACGGTGGGTAAATCTGGGATGGCTCTTCTGATCCTCATGACTTCTTGTGTGCATATTAAAATGGGGCAGCTAAAAAACTGAAGTTGAACACTTTACAGAAAATAATACATCAATCCTAAATGAAAATATTAAGTCAAACCAGCTACACCCTTGTGACACTTTTTTCTGTGGGTTCTAATGGTAATATAAGTTTTTTTAGTACTCGAAACAAGGCAACTTGAAATATTACAGTTGAATCTTGCTATTTAAAAAACTCTTAAAATGTCACCCAAACAAGGCAGGTTTATTTAAATTTAATTTGACTCCTCAAACAAAGTTGACTAAACCTCTGTAGCTATGTTAATCGAACTTGCAAAATAGTGTTGAGAATTTAATAATCCAAGTTAATTGAAACTTTGTACCTAGGTTAGTCTACCTTGTATTACAGTGTTGCCTGAACCTCTGTCTATCGGTTTGTTGAACTTTTGCAACTCAGTTGACTAGCTTAACTTAAAAATGTATTGCAGCATGTTGCCTTAAATTTTTGAGTTGGCGAACATTTCTTTTACAGTGTAGGCTAAGGCAGGGAGAAGTTATAGCAGTCAGACTGAAACTGGCAAAATTTGGGTGGAGTTTGGGCGTGGCAGATGGCCGTATGATACAGAAATGTCAGACTTTTTTATATTAATTGATCAGCTCAGAGGACTGATCGGTTTAACACCTCATTTGTCTGATTTGGTCCGATAGTGTAGGACTTTAAGGCAGAAGTAAGTTTTGTAAATTATGCAAATGAGCAAAAAATCTAAATAGGCGCAGCCTAATAGTTTCACTCTGAAAGTTGTAGGGAATATCCGCCTGTATCTGTAGAAGAAAGAATTTCAATTGTAGGACTAACAGGACAGGAGATATTGGCCGAAAAGTGTATAGGGGCACTATAGCGCCCCCATCTGACTGACTGACTTGGGTCGGAGCGTCTGAGTAGTAGGTAGGAATTGACATCATCCTACCAAGTTTGGTCGGCCTCTGTCTTACGGTTTACGATGCCCATTCAGTTTTAGGGCAGAATAATAATAAATACTCTTAAGAAAAAAACAATAATGGTTCATAACACTACGTGCTTTGGACCCTTAAAAAACAAGTGTGTGTCAGGTTGCTAATTGAAATTAATTAAGGTTTAATTAATTATTATTTAATGCTGATTATTAACCAGTTGTTATGCCGAATGGTCGGCTCCTCCAAACTCAATTGAGGTATCCCCGTAAGTCTGTTAATGTGAGACTTAAATGG
>JAODJW010003495.1:0-11227 GCA_026777045.1 Hyperopisus bebe | reverse complement strand
CATTCCATCTGCCACAGAAGTGCAATACCATGGACCCATATCAAAAAGCAAGATTTTTTTGCTTAGCCGGACAACTTAGTCGGATTTAAGGTACCTCAGTTTAAATGGTCTTTATCTTTGTTCACTTAGCCCGAACTACCGTAAATCCAACAAATAATCCGAGTAATCATGAAATCCAATTCTAGCTCGGTTAATTGCCATTGTTAGCAATAACAATTGATAACACATTACGCGCAGTGCTTTACGTATAAAACTCTGTAGCAACACGTCCACAGATAAGTTGGATGGTATAGTGTGTGCAACCAATTTAATGAGCCACAAATGAGAAGTAGTGCTTAAACAGTATAAAACTACAACTTTCCCTTCCGTTGATAAAAGGTGCAGCCCGAAATGGGTTGACAGAGACATTTCAGGAATTTTGAGTCATTCTGTGCTGCAGATGGGTTAATTGCGTTAAAAATTTTAATCAGATTAATCACGATGATGGATTAATCCATGTTAACCCGTTAATTTTGACAGCCCTAAAAAAACCGAAACAATCATTCATTAATTGAAGTCCAGGTAAAATGCTCGATTAATCTTGATTTTGATTTGAGGTCATATCGCCCAGCCCTACAGTTACCCCATACAGATACCCACACACTGCCCCGATATCTAATCAAATGAAGTGAACTGGGTAACCCATATGAACAACAAAAAAGCAACAGACAAGGTACTCAAAGATAATTTGTGATTTTCAGGACAGTCTATCTACAACTCTTAGGCTGTATATTATAATGTATATCTTTGGGACTGAATGATGCGTGTACATATTAAAATTTGAATCCTGGAATTCCTACAAGTTAGTATCAAAATATTCTATGTACTGCTATAGAGCAGCCTTACTCGCAATCAGGGGGGTTGGAAAGGCATGGATACCCTGGCAGATTCAAGAGGCCCGGCACTTTGTAGGGGTTTCAAAATGTAATGTCAGCGGCCTGACTGGCAGAATCCACCCGCTCAGTCCCGGTCCCGCTCAGGGGCTGAAGGAGACATTTTGCCAGGGGCCCCAGAATATCTGTCTATGCCCCAGCTCACAATATTCAAAGCCTTCTATGAAAAACATTTTTCACAAGGAAGGAGTGTTGTTCAACAACCTTCGTCACACTGATTTGACCACTAGGTGGAGCCAAATCTCAAACACTCCTTTTGGCTTAGCACATCCCAAATGCTGGTAACGCTGTAGGTGCTGCCAAAATCTGCTTATATTAGTCAGAACAGGTCTGTGACACAGAGACCACAGCCGGCTCCTCTCATCATGAGTCCTGCTATCTGTGCCACCCACCATCTGCGTCTCTGAAAGGACACCAGTCGAGCTGCAGCCACCTACATTATGGCGCAATACCGGAAAATATGTTGTCACATGTTGATCACAATCAGGATCCTAGACCAGACGCACAAACTCCAGCACCACTAAACCCACAGCCGAATGTTAAATAATAACCTGCCTAAACCCCATAAAATAAGGTCTATCTTATTAAGCTTGACATATTTGAAGTCGGGTCTGGCAGCTGAACCACTACAAATGTAAATGATTTGTCCGTCCTCTGGTGCCCCCACCTGTGCTGTGGCCACAGGAGGAATAACAGCTCTCACCTGATGACTGTGGGGGTGATCTCAGCGCAGAAGAAGATGCTGAGGCTGCTGACTGCATGCGAGGAGAACATGCCGATGATGGAGAAGGCCACAGAGAACTTTTTATTCAGCGTGTCCCTCAGCTCTGTGAGAGGGAGGAGAGCAGAGGGCATTTCTGAAATATGTCCATCACATCTCAAGGGTTTATTATTCTGTGTGTGTGGGGTGGCGGGGGGTTAACTCAGTTGTACTAGGCAGTCGGTGAGAATGGGTCACTGCATTACATAGATCATTACGTTACCTATATCATGCCGGAGGCTGTATTTCCCAATTACTGCATTTGCCAATACGTCCAGGAGGGGGCAGAATGGAAACAAGCATATTAACATACCAGTATGTTAATAAAAGGACAAAAACATTAAAACCTTACAGAGCCTTAACATCACAATCAAATTCCTGCTCTCTGGATTGTCAGTATATAAACATACACATATTATAAATAAATGTATAATGCATTCATACACATGCATACAGTACTGTGCAAAAATTTTAGGCAAAGATGATGTTTAATGTATTAGTTAAATTACACAGCCAGCTAAAATTAGGAGAGGATTTGAAATGGCTAAGCAGACACAATTGACAGACAGTTTTAGACCAACATGATTTTAACAATTCCCTTTGATTGCCTAAGACCGTTGCAAAGTACTGTATATATACATATGTCTATGTGACACGTCCCCCTACCCAAACACCCAGCACTCACAGTTGAGCAGGCCCAGCTGCAGCAGTGACGCCAGCGCGGTGATGATCATGAAGACTAGCAAGCCACCTCTGCGGCCCAGAAGGGCCACAGCCGGGCACAACGCCAAGCAGGATGCCACAGCGATGCCTGCCATGGTGAAGTAATCAGCAAGGAAGCTGTGGAACCCCTCACGGGCTTCAGGGTCCATCATGCTGCGGGCGAAGCAGTGATGAATGCCGTACCCGGTCAGCCTGTGTGAGAGGTGAAAGTCGTGATCACACCACACCCTCCTCATGAATATTCAACAGTGGTGTGGCCCAAATGTTTCACAAATTATAATTGCACTTTTGGGACTGCCTTTCCCTTTAAAGTCTGCATATTTATGTATGTTTTATATTTATTTGTTTTTACCTTGTGTATAATGCTATTACTCTCTCTATTGTCTGCACTATATTTTGAAACTGTTTTACTGTGTCTTAAATCAGTGTTTTCTATTGTCATTCTGTTCTCATTGTTTTAAAATTGCTGCACATGAAGAAATGTCAACAAAATTTCATTGTACTACAGTGTAATGACAAACCTCTCATCTTAATATTTAACGAATTAATTATAAGTGGATTTAAAAAGGAATGGCAGTTAAAGGAACAGCAGATAAACCAAAAAAGAACTAGAGGAGTGAAAGAGAGAGAAAGGAGAAGAGGAAATTCCTGGTAAAAGTGAAAGCAGGCCAAAGCACCCCCAGTACCCAGGTTAAACACAGCTGGGTACTGCCACCCACTGGGCCCCCTGCTGCCAGGAGAAGAGTGGAGATGAAGATACTTTCTGATTTAGGTCTGTGAACACACACAATGACACACAGACACACCCAAACACAGATTTGTATTTGTATCTTTGTGGGGACTGGCCATTCATTTCTATGGGGAAAACCCTAATCCCAACATGGCGACCATAACCCCTACCCAGCCCTAACCTTAACCATAAGTAACCAAACTACATACAAGACTAGTTTTTTGATTGCCACCACATATGTTTACATATTGAGATTATCCTTGTGGGGATTCCCACAACGTAAAAATTACAGGTTTTAATCACATTTTGGGGAAATCTGGTCCCCACAATGTAGTAATTAACTAACGAACAAACATGCAGACACTCACGCGCACACACCCATACACGTGCACACACGCTTGGTGGCCATGAAACTTTCCAGAATGTCCTCCTGGCTTGCACACTTACGAATTCACGCACAGCACCACAATGTTCTTCCACAAGTTCCGGGTGCCCACCATCTTGATGATACACGTCCGCTTGGGCTTCCTGGGGAGCTCCCTTTCCAGTTCTACGAGACAAGGGGGGGAGCTGATATAAGAGTGATGCTTCAGAAAATGGACCCTTTAGCCACGCTGGAGAGACATTCCTGATGAGAAACTTCCAGCTTTAATCAACCTCCCACTGGGCAATCACACCACTTTCTTAATTGATGCCACCCTTTTTTCCTAAATCAGTTTGGCAGCAATAAAAAAATAAGCATGTATATTCGCTTAATTTGCATGCTTTTCGACAGTGGAAGGAGAAATTAAACAAAAATAAGTGAAGAAGAGAACAGCTAACAAGAACTGATCAAGAAATGACACTTTTATAATTCATATTACACTTTATGGACATATTTTGTATTCCATAGACATTATATTGAGCAAAAGTAAGTGATTTGTCGGTACTGCGTTGTGTCTGTTGGCATAATTTATGACAACACCATCAGCTTATTTGACAGACTGCGTTTGAAGACAGTAAGTTCTATGTGGCAAATAATAACAAATAATACCAACAAAAACAACAAAAATAATATTGTATGGTTATATTATTTATCGTATTAAGCAAGGTTATGTGACTAAGCTACGGGGCTAACCTTAGTTTTAGCAGCAATTATTTTGACATACAGAAATCGTAGAAAGTAAATTATGCAAAATAATCTAAGTCAACGAAATGACAAAGACAGGCTCTTTTAAGATGTATTTCTGTAGGCCCTTTGAGTACATGGTTGTGCATTTTTCAAAACTGAATAGAGATCGACCTTGAAATTCAAATTCAATTCATAAAATTGATTGAAAACAGGTTGCAGAATCTCAGTTTGAATCTGAATATAAGGAAGTAGAATAAAAATGGGATTTTACATAAATTCATATGCATAGTGTAGGTGCAGCTGTAACAATGCAGCTTAATATTTACGCAGCATGTTAACATAAACGGCGTACATTGAGTTCCAACCTTCCCGCAATCAGGAAAATTTACATCAGCCATTGCCCCCCTGTTCAAGCACCTGTCTGAGAAGTCTGTGCATGATACTATTATTAAGAATGTGTGTCGCATTTGAAGTGTTGCCTATAGATGACGGCGTCTCGCTTTTGCCCGGAGAAGATTTAGGTTCTTCTTCATGACTATAGCGTCGAAGTACCAGTCAATGAATTCTTGAAGTGATTCCAAATTCCCCTCGCTGTCCTCACTGTACATTCAAGTTTTCTGCCAAGTCTCCGGCGTCTGACGTCACTTACAGCATTTCCGGTCTCCCGATCTCTCAGCACCTTGAGATGTATTTCTCTTGCAAACATCCTGTGATGATATTTAAGATCTGCTTTGCAATACGGACAGATGGCTGCATTTTCTTTCACTTTTAATGTTAAGTGCTTCAACCGAACTGATGCTTTCGCTGCTTATTAGGACCGCCCTTTACTATGTTCCATCTTCCTTCCACTATATTGCTGAATAATTGTGAAGAAAAAAATTAATTGGTGCTTTTCAATAATCGAGTTTAATCGTAAACGTAATTGATTAAATCGATTTCAATAATCGAGTAATCGTAACAGTTTTAATATAAGGAAACTGGCACAAAAACACAATTAAGACAATACTTGGAAAACTGTAAAAAAAAAAAAAAAAAAAGAAAAATAAGAAAAAATATTAACGATTAACCTTCCTTAGTAGGGCTGGCACATTCAGGAAACTTCAGGATAATTCTGGAAACTTAAGTACAACTGACTGACTGACTGATTGAGAAGTGGGGGGGGGTAGGTTTGAGTGCTTGAAACCACTAGGATTTCTGCCATTATGAGGCAGTGATGTCACATGACAGAATGCAACATCCACAGGCCAGCTGAGGCTTGGGAGGGGCTGCCTGGTCCATACGAGGGGCTTCTTAACAGCAGGACTCTTGCTGGGAATGTGGGGTAGTGGAGCTCAAGCTTTATCGGGGGGCTGGCTGTTCAGCACAGCCCAAGCTGAGACAAAAGCTGAAGGTGTTTCCATGGAAACCTTCCCCGGGCGACATATCGTGGCGCCAGAATCCTTGTTCTCCACCCATGTCTCACACATCCCAGAAAGCAGTAGATCACATCTTAGCTGAGCTAACCACACCCAGAGTAACCACAGGAGAATCATAGTTCAGTGCAGTAACATACGAAATGGTGCTTAAAAGCTCATGGTGGATTATTATGTCTATCACTGAATTAAACTTCACTTGGGTTACTTTGATTGGCAATTGATTAAATGAAGCCGTGACTGAACTGGCAGGATGGCCCCACCCAAAACATCAATATTTTATTTTTTTCCGTACTATTAGTAAAGTCATCGGCACCCCAATATTCCGGCATTGCATGCTGGGAGACACATGGACACCTCCTTGCTAATTCCATGGTCCACCTTCACTGATAATAGAATAGAGTTCAGTAGACCTCACCCAACCATGCCAAGATCATCTCAGTGAGTTCCCTTACTCCTCTTCACCATCTGGGGTGGGGGGATGTGAATGTGACAAAGCAAAGGGGGAGAATTTCCTCACAAACTTTTGCACACCTCAGTGGCCCTACACACCCTGACAGCTCCCCACGTGCGTGCAGTCGGGAGCTGGCTCTGTACCACATAAGCCCCTTGGCATAGAAACAGCCCCCCCCCCCGTCCCACCCGGCCGAAGAGGTGCTGACATCAGCCTCCAAACAGTGACACTGTCAAGGGCGATATGGAGAAAGAGAGAGAAAGCGGCAGTGACAATTAAAGGGCTAAAGAGAAAGGCGTCGTGCTCCAGCTCAATAAGTAGGTGAGCTGGACCCAACAGCCACCTGCCAGAAGGCAGCCGTCAAACGTGTGACATCATCAAAAGTGTCACTCCTCAGAGTCATGAATAACAGACCCAGCAAACAGACCAATGATAGTCCATCTTGAAGGGACTCCACATTTAAACTGCACCTCACAAACATCCAAAGCAAAGCAGGGACCCATGGCAGGAATGGCCACGGAAGTGAACCAGACTGAACCACAAAAAAGTCTCAAAATCTCTGGCTTTACGCAAACATGCCACAATGTGACCTACCTTGACATTCCTAAATCATTTACAAGATGTATGAAAGAAGCCGTGGTTTTCATTCATTCATTAATCCTTAAAATAGTACAGTGGCAGACATAATTATGACCAATTATAGTAATTACGGTTCTCTAAGCCAATGAGTAATTACTTAAATAGTTGGAACTACACTAATTAAAGGATGCATATTCACTATGATCCCACAGCCAAATGAAGTCTTAAAGAGATTTTTTTAAAAAAAAGAACTAAAAACAACACCCCCCAGGCACCAAGCTGGGAAAGGCACAAGAGAAGTTAGAGAATCCACCCAGGACACATCAGAGGGGTTCCGAGGAAGCTGCTGGAAGCACTGATCCAAAACACCAAAGCATCCTCCTTTTGCCTTCCTGATTGGCCGTGGATTACGGCGCCTGCCCCAATGCCGCTGCTAGACATAAAGCTGTACTGGGGCGCAGGCTGCCCATTACTCCATCTGTCTCCTGTAACTGCTCGCCTTAAGCTAGGACACAGGGTGTCTGGGGCCTATAGGCACAAGGCAGGGAACAACCCAGGATGGGGTGTCAATGCATCACAGGGCACACTCACACACTATTCACTGTTAATCACTGCACCACCGTGACGCCCCTATACCCTTTACTCAACTCACAATTTTTATCTTGAATGCCTGAATGCTGCAAGTATGATATGTGCTATTTAAACTTCCGTTGCTTTACCCACTATTACTACCACTACCATACTGATGTTCTACAAAAGTCAATAATGTTTGAATCAAATCAAAATAATTTGGGGTATCATTGGTACTATTTAAAAACATACTTTAGTCCCATTGTGTTATTCCTCAATCCTGATTCTTGTTTTGTGTGCTATTACACAGATTGCTGTGTGCAACTACATGCACACTGCTGTACAGGGACAGCAATTTCTGTGCACCAGTGTACAGATCCAGATCGCAAACTGCGAGCTTCTGCTTGTATTCTGGGTTAAACTGTGTTGCGCTGACTTGGTGGATTAGAATAAAATCCATTCTTAGAATAAAGTCCATTCTTATTATCAATCGAAATTAACACACTACAAAATACATTCGCTTGTTAAACTTGAACAGGAGATTGTACTGGGGCACAGCAGATCAATACTGGGGCACAAGCTCCAGTAAAAGGGTTCTAGGACTACCCCATGGCCTACAGCAAACACAAAGAGAAGATATGTCTTTGTTGAACCTGCATGGAAACAGCACATACCCTGAAGGTGGCTTCCTGTCACAATGTATATGGGCATCCAAAACGTGGTTCTGTGTTGCCATGGAGACAGACAAACACACCAAACCACATCAAAATCTCAAATATGTATTTCTGCTTTCAGGAGTGCTGCAGGTCTGTGGGTTGGCTAATGGTGGACCTCTCTTCAGAGTTCAGTTACCAGCCATTGTTTCCCTTAGGCTTTTGCTCCACATGTTTTCCAGGGAAACTCCGCAGGTCCTTTCGGGGTCGGTCATTGACTCAGGGTCGATCTGTCACCACGGTCATCAAGTCTGCATTTTGTGAAACTGCCCAACGATATGAATAACTGTCAGACCCTCAAGGGATCTGACTCTTTGAAACAGGATGCTAGCTTGGAACGCGTCCGTGTTCCACCTCTGACCGGGGGTGCCGGGTCACGCGGGGTTCAACTGGACCGGAATGTCAGGCAACAGAATGTTCTGGAGTACCACGTATGAAAACCAATGTAAGTGGATTTCCTGTCTCATCACCAGGAAGACGCTTTTCCAGCACCACACGTGACTCACCGTCTGTCACTGGAAGATTAATGACTTCTCCTCTCCAAACACATGCATGCTGCCTCCTGTGTTGCTGTTCTCATGACTGTTCTTATTACTGCTGACATACTCCACCAGTCACTTTGGTCTTTAAAAACAGACATGCTCTGTTTGCACTCCCCCAAAGATCCTGCCTGCATGGTAATTGGTAACGAAAACTAAAACTACAAGAAAACAATTACTGTAAACCAAAATGTATTGTATATTGTAAAACAAAAAACTACAACTAAAAGATAACTATAAATACTGCTTTTGAAATGAAATAAAAAGAACCATCAAATACTTACCGTTACTGATCTTATTGATTTATTTATCTTTAGTGACCAGTGATAACACCTGGAACATATTTTGCCCATTTTGGGGACATACTTGTATGTTCATAATTAGTACATAATGCACTGTGCTTTCATATAGGATCAGACACAACATTTTTATCCCCAGAAATTAAATTATTATACCATAAACTGAAACTAAAATAGGTAAAACCAATAAAAAACAAACACAAATATATCTAAAAAAGTAACAAAACCTCATTGAAAAGCTAGAACTAAACTAGATTTTAAATGAAAATTGAAATATACAACCACGGAAAAAAGAGACCATCAGAGACCATTCTATATTTTTAAGCAAATCTGCATTTTTAAATCCTGGTTTAATTGTGCTTCTGCTGGGGAAAGGCTACACTGAGCAGCAGGTTGCTTCCAAGTTAAAAATTTCTAAGACAACAGTACAAAAGAATAAGGTGAAGCAAGAGACACTGGGAACGACCAGAAACCATACAGGTAGAGGGCAAAAGCAACTTTCTAGTACCAGAGATGACTGTCAACTTATGTAACAGTTTCTCAAGATTCGGATGGTATCGAGTGACCTTCAGCTGGAATGGGAAACATTAAGTTCAGGTGTGAAATGCATTGCTAGGAGAGTTCATATCAGGCTCCTAGAAGCAGGACTGAAGGTCCATAAAGTGAGAAAGAAGCCCTCCATTAATGAGAAACAGAAGAACCAGACTGCAGTTTGCAAAAGAAATAATATATTATTCACAGATCCATATCCATAAATTGAGAAATGAGTAAAACAAAAAATTTAGCTGTGGTCTCTTCATTTTTTCTGTGGCTGTATATATATAAAAAACATAAATGTGACCACACTGCCTGGTGCTGGTCTATTTACATCACCATTTCTTATCTCCCATAGTCCCATTTCTTTCTCACTTTTCTCCAAATGTTGCTTCTGCCCAATCATTGTAAACAGTGAATCCTTATTTCTACCTTTCCATAGCTGACCCTGTGTCACGTGATTCCATTTATCATCTTGAGTGGAGAGGTCCTCATAAACCTAGTTAACTAGCTAGATACTGTCGGAACAACAATACTGTATTTCCTAGATGGCCCCATCACCCCCCTCTCTAATCCCTCCTCCTCCCACACCCCAACCTCTACAATCTCCAGCCCCCCTACACAGTCTCCCCACTACTCCAAAAATATCTTTGCTAAAACCCCAACTTTGTGTGACTTGATGCAATGTAATCAGGTTCACCAGATCTACATCTGAGGCTGCCGTTCTCTTTTCTGCCACCAGGTGGCATTATTTCAACTTTGGTGTGATTCATCTAAGATCTTCAGATCTTCACCCATACAATGTGCCTGCATAGTTTGAAAAAGATCCGTCCAATACTTTTTGAGTTATCATGCTAAAGAAAATGTGTCTAGGGTGGTGGACTCGTCCCAAAACCAGAACCTTCTACTCTAACCACTGATGCTACTACTTAACCAGAAAAAAATGCCATGAAAAAGTAGCCTTGTACCTGAAAGGATGCCAGTCGTATCCACCTCCATGTCCACCTTGTTCTTCCTGCCAATTCTGTACATCAGTCCTTTGGAGCGGTGGTACTGTTGGGTGGACAGAAGCCAGCGAAGCGATTCTGGGAAAATCCTGCACAAACAAGAGAAGCATTCGGGGGCACGGTCACCTCCAATTTTGAGCACTTCGGCACGTTCACACAAGATACTGGAACAAGAAGGCAGGGCTTCCTACCAGATGTACGACAGCATGAGGATGAAGGGGCAGATGATGACGACCTGTAAGACCTGCCAGTCACGGCAGAGTGCTGCAAGACCAGGCATCAGCAGCTGACCTGCCAGAACCACAAAGCTGGCCACGACAGTCATGGAGAAGCGCTTGTCTGGCAGACACAGCTCGATCCCTGGAGGGTATGGGAAGAAGGGTCAGGTGACCAAGTATTTGAGGTATTACACAACATTCCTTGCAACTATGGGCACAGGTCACATGCCCTGGTCACGTGACCAACTGGGCGTGATTAACTAGGATTCAATGTGCAAATGGATAAATCTTTAACAGGAAGAAAATGCTAAAATATGTAGCTTAGTGATAAAAAAGCGACATGCAGAGCAGGCTGGTAGATTCAAACATGAGACCTGATTAACATAAAAAACAGGGGCCAAGACCTCATGAGCTCAGTGATATATAACAAGCCAAGCCACACACACACACACACACACACACACACACACACACACACTCACACATACACATACTGCCTGGATGACTTTCACATTCACCCAATCAGCATTTCACACTCTCATCAGCAGAGACCTCAGTGCTATCCTTGATAGAGGCTAAGCCATCAAAGTTTCAGCTAAATTACTCTCCAACACCCCCCCCCCCCCCCCCCCCCCCCCCCCCCCCC
>JAODJW010003494.1:0-11233 GCA_026777045.1 Hyperopisus bebe | reverse complement strand
GTCTTTTGAAGTAATTGTCTCTATTGCTCTTCTAACCTCCTCCCAAAATACTTCAACCTCAGGGCATTGCCACATACAATGAAGCAACGTTCCTTTAGAATTAGTGCATTTTGTACAAATATCAGGTACATTTCGATTGTATCTGTTCAGTTTTTCTGGCGTCATGTAAATTCTCATGAGCCACTTGTATTGGAGGAGCCTGAATCGAGTATTAACCAGTTGCCTATGTGCTTCGCGACACGCATATTCCCAATCCTCTTTTGAAATAGTTGTCGCGAGATCTTCGTTCCATGCCCTCAATTTAGAGTTTGAATTTTCAGGAGAGTTGGATAATAATAAACTATATAGTTCTGATATAGCTCCTTTGTTTTGGCTAGTCTTAGAGAGAACTTTTTCCAAAACAGTTTTTGGGGGTTTGGTCAGTTTCGCCCGATTTGCTCTGACAAAGCTTCTAAGCTGAAGAAATTTGAAGAAATATTTTTTATTTATATTATACATTGATGTTAATTCATCAAAGGACATTAATGTATCAGAATTTGGTTTATACAGGTCTTGCATTGTCTTTAGCCCTTTTAGCGCCCACTGCCGGAAAATGGTGTCTGCTCTTCCTGGAACAAAATGCTGATTACCCCAAATTGGAGTGTATATAGAGAAGTTATTGGGCTCCTTCAAATACTTCCGAACCTTAGACCAAATTCGAATCATATTTTTAACGATTGGATTTTTGCTTTTCTTTGTTAGGTTAGAAATACTATCAGAGTATAGATATTGTGGTAATGGCAAATTTAGACCCCCTGACTCCATTTCCCTCCACTGTGGGGAATCTCCTGTTTCGAAATAAAATTTAATTGACCTTAATTGAGTTGCCCAATAATACCAAACTATATTAGGACATTTTAAGCCACCCTTACTATATGGCATGTGTAATAAAGACAATCGAATCCTAGCTTTAGCATCTTTCCATATAAATCCAATAAACATCTTCTTAATCCTACGGAAAAAATCATCAGGTGGTGGTAAAGGCACATTCTGAAAAACATATAATATTTTAGGGAGTATAGTCATTTTTATGACATTGATTCTGCCAATCAAGGACAGTGGCAAGGGCATCCACCTGTCTACTAGGCCTGTTACGTCATTCATTAGAGATTCATAATTAGTTCTAACAATCGAGTTTAACTTGCGCCTAATTTCTATCCCTAAGTATGTGAAATGATCCACTACTTTAAAGGATGATACTTGTGGAGCTGGTTTTTCAGCTTCTCTCTCATTAAGCAGTAAAATAGAGGATTTTGTATTATTTATCGTATAACCTGAGATTTTACTAAATGTGCTAATCAGCTCTAAAATAATTGGAATAGTCTCACTCAGGTGTGAAACAAACAAAATAACATCGTCAGCGTATAGTGCGACCTTGTGCTCACCGTTAAGGTATATTCCATTTATCGCTGCATTTTTCCTTATGGCTATTGCCAGAGGTTCAATTGCTAGAGTAAACAAAAGAGGCGAGAGAGGGCAGCCCTGACGACATCCCCTTTTTATTTTTATCGGCTGTGAGATGTTCTTATTTGTTATAATTTTAGCTGATGCGTTTGAATACAGTAACCTAACCCATTTTATGAAATTATTCCCAAATCCAAATCGTTCCAAGACACTGAAAAGGTAAGGCCACTCCACCCTGTCGAATGCCTTTTCGGCATCCAAAGATAAAAGAGCCTTACCTGAGGTTTCCTCCAGACCTTGAATAATGTTAAGAACTCTCCTAACATTATGAAACCCCAGTCGTCCAAGGATAAATCCGTTTTGGTCCCTGTGTATTACATAAGGTAATGTCTCCTGAAGCCGCCTTGCTAAAATTTTGCATAAAATTTTTAAATCAGCATTCAATAGGCTAATTGGTCTCATGTTTCCGCAACAATTATTTGGTTTTCCAGGTTTTGGGAGCAGTGTTATCAGCGCTGCTGTCATTGATGTTGGGAGATTCCCACATTGAAAGGCTTCCAGAAACATTTCTAAAAGGGGTTTAAGCAATTTATATTTAAATTTTTTATACAAGTCTATTGGAAGACCATCAGGGCCTGGTGCCTTATTTGCCCTCATATTATCTATGGCCTTGTCAATTTCCATTTCTTTTAAATCTGCTTCTAATATTTCCACAAAATCACTCGGGATTTGCGGAATTTCCAGGTTATCCAAGAACATGTTTTGAACATTGGGATTATTTTGTATCTCTGAGTCATATAATTTTTCATAAAATTCTCTAAACTCTTTATTAATCTCAACAGGGTCGGTCACTATTATTTCATTACTTTTATTGATTGAAGTTATTGCATTCCTTGATTCCAATTGTTTGATTTGCCATGCTAATAATTTCCCAGATTTCTCTCCGTGCTCATAAAAGGTTTGATTAAGTCTAATAATATCAGCGGCTGCCCTATCAGCTGACATTTTATTATATTCAGCCTTTAGAGTTAATAATTCCTTTTCTGTAGTAATTGTGTAGTTGTTAATCACCATATCCTGAAGGTTTTTTATTTTTAATTCCAGTTGTAACCTCTTCTTATGATAATCTCTAGATTTGGATGACGTATAACTTATAATATATCCCCTCAAAACAGCCTTAAAGGCATCCCATTTGATTGCAGCTGTTGTTTCGGTTGTGTTATCCTTAAAATAATTATCTATTACATCCCCAATATATTTTACAAAATTATTATCTAGTAACCAATTTGGATTTAGACTCCATCTGGGTGGATCCCTTGCCAGAGCCTTGTCTGTATACGTAAAACCGCACGGTCCGTGATCAGATAGCAATATAGCATCATAAAAGCAGTTATCTATTTTAGAAATTAGTGTAGCTGAGATCAGAAAATAATCAATTCGAGAAAAAGTTTTATATACTCCAGAGTAACAGGAATACGCAGTTTCGTCCTGCTTAAAATGTCTCCACACGTCAATTAAATTGAGCTCCTTCAAAAAGTGTTTAATGATTGTCCTACTTTTATTATGCATTTGATCAACCCCTGTGGAACGGTCCATGGTCGGATCCAAGGTACAGTTCCAATCCCCTGCAATTAAGTATGCCCCTGGGAGGGAAGAAAGAGTCAAAAAAAGGTCAGTGAAAAAGGTTGGATCGTCCACATTCGGACCATAAACATTTACAAGATTCAAACTAATTCCAAGTAATGAACCTTGTAAGATTAAATACCTGCCACATTTATCTTCAATTGTGTTTGACACTTGGAAAGGAACTGAGCAATGGATAAGAGTCATAACTCCGCGCGCCTGTGAATTAAATGAGGCTGCGTAAACAGCCCCCTGCCATCTTCTACTTATTTTAACATGATGTTCTCTAACAGTATGAGTCTCCTGTAGAAATATGATCTTTGCATCAGAATCCTTTAATTTATTCATAACTTGTTTAATCTTTCTAATTTTCTGTAAACCCCTACAATTCCAGGACATAAATTTAAGCTTCACACTCTGTGACATTGAACAAAAAGATAGGAAATGTAATTCCAGTAAGCTGTTTGATTAGGCAAGGGTAACCACAAAACCATAATGCCACGAACTGGCTGAACTTCAAAAACAAAAAACAACCCCTTCCTCCACACTAGGTGGTTATACCCCCCAATTATGTTAACTTCCTTAACCCTTAGGGACAGATCCAAGATCGATCACCCTTGTTGTTATGGTTCGCAGAAACAGAGAAGAGAAAAAAAACCGGAATAATCCTAACACTTACCTACTCCGTATAAAATAATGGTCACCTGTTTAGTATACTGGTCGCACAGATTTGAAGATAGTCAACTAAAAAAGTTATAAAAGGATTTATCTAAATAAATATTACAGGTTGTTCTTAACAGTCGCCTGACCCGCGAAAGAAAACAGTGAAGCTAGCTTGAACTACTATATAAATGCAGCTTGCTTATCTGGATAAGGCAAGAAATAAAGTGGCTACCATGAGCATAAAACAGTTATATCAGTTGGACATAATTCCAACCTTTTAATCAGATCTTTGTTCTTTAACCTTGCGTATGAAAACCTCGACTTCTGATGGCTTGTTGAAGGTCAGTGTTTCACCTCTGTACGTCACCAGCATTGTAGACGGCGATCTTATGCCATGTCTCAGTCCCAGCTCCCACAGTTGTTTGCGCACAGAGCCATATTGCTTCCTCCGTTTGTATACCTCGGCAGCAAAGTCTTGGTGAAGCCTCACACGGATATTCTTGTAGCGAATGTCCTTCTTTTTTGCAGCTTCCATCATGGCGACCTTCTGTCTGTAGTACTGAAACTTCATTATTAGGGGCCTTGGGGGGTCTCCCGCGCCCCTTTTTGGTCCAATGCGGTGGGCTTGCTCCAGCACTATCGGCGCCCGCAGTTGCATGTCCAATGCATCTGGAAGCCAGCTCTCTAGAAACGCACAGGGGTCTGGGCTCTCTGCTCCCTCGGGTAGATTGACGAGGCGGACGTTACCCAAGCGAAACCTCGTTTCCATATTAGTGAGCCTATTCTCGAGGGTTCCTTGTCCGTGTTCCAGCTTGCCAACCGTTTCTTTTAATGTGAAATGATCGTCCTCCAACGTGGAAAGACGCGTTTCAGCTTGACCAACTCTGTTGATGCAATCGGTTAGCTGTTTTGCCGTTTCTTCCACCACCTTCAAAATGCCATCCAGTTTACCAACGAACTCAGACCTGAGCTCACACACCGCCTTCAGAATCTCCTCCTTAATATGCATGAATTCACTGCTAGCGTTAGTATGCTCCTTCGGGGTTTCAGTCGGTGCTTCGGCCAGTCCAGCGCTAGCTGCGATGCTATCGCCATCTTCCTCAGTTGGGCTAGCCTCTTTGCTAGGTCTCCCAAATTCAGAGAGTTTTGTCTGCGTTACCGTTTTCCCCTTCTCCTTTGTAGTTTTTGTTGGACCAGGCATACTTCTCATAAAAAAAAAGAATAAGTCTGCACCCCAAGATATCAAATACACAATTTAAAACAGGGTTGTAGTGCAGGAAATGTCGGAGCTTGGTAAAAACGTGCCTGCTTTAGACGGCGGCCATAACCGGAAGTCAGCTTTTATTTACATTTAAACAAAAAGTGGCATATCCAAAATTATTCATACCCCTCTCAATTTTTACATGTCTCCACTGGTATTTTTGCCCATTCATCTTTAGCCATGAGCTCCAACTCTTTCAGGTTGGAGGGTCTCCTTGCTATCACCCTGATCTTTAGCTCCCTCAACAGATTCTCAATGGGATTCATGTCAGGACTCTGGTTGGGCCACTGGTTGGGCCTGTCCGCTAACCATTTCTTTATCACTTTTGCTGTGTGTTTTGGGTCATTGTCATGCTGAAATGTCCAGTGGTGCCCAAGGCCAAGTTTCTCTGCAGACTGCCTAATGTCATTGTTGAGAATCTTGATGTAATGCTCTTTTTTCATGGTGCCGTTTACTGTGATTAGGTTCCCTGGTCCATTGGCTGAAAAACACCCGCAAAGCATTAGGTTCTCCCCACCATGTTTGACAGTGGGGATGGTGTTCTTAGGGTTGCAGGCTTCTCCTTTTTTACACCAAATGAAGGATACATCATTGTGGCCAAACAATTCAATTTTTGTTTCATCTGACCATAACACAGAAGACCAGAAGTCTTCTTCTTTCTCCAGATGAGCATTTGCAAAGGCTAAGTGGGCTTTTGTCTGCCTTATCTGGAGAAGTGGCGTCCTCCTTGGTCTGCATCCATGAAACCCAGTATTGTGCAGTGTCCCTTGGACTGTCTGCCTTGAGACGTTGCCACCAGCAGAGCCCAGATTCACCAGGATGGCCTTACAGGTGATCCTTGGATTCTTTTTCACCTTTCTCACTATCCTCCTGGCCAGCACAGATGTCACTTCTGGCTTCCGACCAAGTCCTCTGAGATTTTCCACAGGGCAGAACATCTTGTATTTTTAATAATGCTTTGCACTGTAGCCACTGGACCTTAAAACATTTAGGTATGACCTTATAGCCCTTTTCTCATTCCCCCACCGTGAGCTAAGAAGCGCTACTGGGGATCTTTCTTGCCTGCTGCTGTTAGACACCACAATGCCTGCTGTCGACGTGCAGCCCCCACAGCCAGCATTAACGTCTGATTTTTAATGTGATAAAAGCTGCTCTCTGTTTTTAATCATGCACATAAAATCCATTAACATCCATTTTTAAAAATATTTATTTCTTGAACAATATTCGGTTTCCAGGACTTTATTCTTTGTGTACTTCTTAAACTTGTTTAGCTATAGAATTTTTTTTTACAAATCTTTACTTATTTGCACTATATATGCTGTCTTTGCACGTTGTCTTTGTTTTATATTGTATGAGTGTATCTGTGCACGTTGCTGCTGTACGCAAGAGAATTTGCCCCTGGGATCAATAAATCATTTTATTTTATACTCAGGGGATGAGAACCACTGCAGTGTCACATTTATTATTATCTGAATCAGCAAGTATATCCATCCATCCATCATCTCCCGTTTATCTGAGGTCGGGTCGCGGGGGCAGCAGTCTCAGCAGGGAAACCCAGACTTCCCTCTCCCCGGCCACTTCATCCAGCTCCTCTAGGGGAATCCCGAGGCGTTCCCAGGCCAGCCGAGAGAGAGGTGTCATTCCATGTCCCTAGAACTAGCTTCTGCAGCCAAGGATATTTCCAGCAGCTTTTTCAGAGAGGAGCAGCTGTATCTCTGTGTAACAAAATGATGCCTGAAATACAACACAAGGGAGCCAGACAAGTCAGAGAACCTTCTGGCACGGGGCTCACTCTGAATAGGATGTATGACGGTGAGATGAATCCGGTGGGTGTAGCAACGGATGTATGGGATGTGCCAGTCTGATCTACTTTGGATTAAGCCTGAACACCACCTCTCACCCCCCCATCACAGACGCCTGACGGCTGAGACTGTAGTCCTTTTGAACACACTTCACAAGACCATATTCATATAAACTTATTTTATTGTTCCAAAAAAACAAACATAAATGAAACTGCTATATAAATTAAACTTATCTTTTAACGAAAAGAAAATGATTTAAAAACAATGTAACTTGAACTTAAAGTGGTCGAAAAATTCCTCCACCCTCCTCCCCCAAACATTTGCCCAACCAAGTTCAAAACATGGCGCCTCGCTTTCAGCCGTGACACATATAACATTTGCACCCCCACAGCCCCCCTTACACGTTAAAAGCGGCATAAACAAGTTCATTATTTAGTAACCTTACCTCACTTATTATTTACATTCACTTGTTCACATGTTTATTTTGTCACTTTGTTCTTTAAACAGCTCCTGTGAAAAAATGGTGAAAACAATCTGCATTTAGCTTTTCTGATGCTAGCAGCCGACAAGGCCTCCCTCTGGCTACCATTATAGGCAAAGCGGGCAGCAATGGGGGGTTTAATGTCCCACCAGTTCCTTGTGCTGCTGCTTTTTAAGCAGAATGCAGGCAAATTAGCAGTGTTGTATTTTCTCTTTATATCCCACAGAACCATGGAAGCTGAAGTATCAGCAACAACTGCATCAGGTGACTTCCCTGCAAAGGCAGCATGCTGTCACCTACAGACAGGCAGGGCGGGGGGCGCAAGGAGGATTTACCATGGGGATCAGTAAAGTATCTAATTATTATTATTATTATTATTATTTATTAATAAATATTATTATTTATTATTATTATTTATTATATTATGTTTGAAGTGCACTTTACATTGTGGGAGATTGTTGATCCCTTTCTAAGCTCTACTTAGGCAGTTTAACCAACAGTCCAGCAGCAACACCGTCCTCCACCTCCCTGCTCACTGGGCCTGTTTGGTGTCTCTTTGATCTCCACATAAAGAAAGATCATCGCCGGCTACGAATCACGCAATGCCACCTATGTTTTTAATGTGATATTGATTTTTTTTTATTTGTTGAGGACCAAGAGAAATGCGACGGTATCGCCTGACACCTGTCCTCTGCGGAATTCTGTCCACACGGAGGAGGCGTGTAAATGAGCCTGACTACATGCCTGTTTGTGAAACCCCCACTCACGTACCAGTGCTGCTTTCCAGTTTCTAACACCAGTCGTGACAAAGGCGTCCTTCTCCGTGAAAGCAGCACCAAAGGCCCTATGAGGAAAACACAAGCCTGCATGGATCTTACCGGAGAACTCAAGCCACGACCGTGACTGATACCGAGCAGCAGAAAAGCCCCCCCTCTACCTCCAATAACGGGTCAGGGAGATGCTGTAAGACCTGGCTGGGTGAGGGGTGTCCTCACTTAAGGCATCTGGCACTGGGACATGTTTTGGGTAAGTGTAGCTGTGCTTAGGGGGCAGATTAACGAACAGGCTCACCCAGGCTACAGCCCAGGGGCCCAGAGTGATCAGGTGCCCCTATTGGCTGACTAGTCTGTTTGTTAATTATAATTTTTTAGAAGTGATCCTTTATTGGTCCTTTGCTTGTTTGGGAGTTGGTACTTGGCTAAAACTGAATGGGGAGACCAATTCTAAATTGTGATTTGTGGATGCAGTGGATACGCACTGGATCAGAGTGTGATGTTTTAAAGTTGCCGCTGTTATGATGCCTTTATTCAGTGAGGTCTTTCTTCAGTGCCTTTATTCAGTGAGGTCTTGCTGTGCTCTTTCTGCTTGCTGCATATGACTGATGTGAAAGTGTTAGCTTGCCGGTTTGTTGTTCCCCTGATGTGATGGCTGTCCTCGGTAACAATGGCCACAGCTCGTTCTACCTTGTCCCCGGGTCCCGGCCACAGCGCCACCGTCACTCAGCAGGTTACATTTGTTCGTGGTCTCAGCATAGAATACGCCATTACATGGACTCTCGTCACATTCTCTTTGACTTTGACTCTTTGAAATTATTTTATAGTTAATAATACTGTAGTTACTGTAGCTGGTTGAATCAGCAATTAGCCATTAATTGGTCAATTAGCTTGGGTGACTCTAGGCAATTGCTGACTGTGAGCACCACTGCAGACACATATTTTACATTATTTCCCATTCCTTATATCACAAGGCCTATCAAGCAATACCTTCAAATATGGGCTTGGCCAAACTTAAAATGAATCAGAGAAGATGATACATAAACTGGAAATGAAGTATCAGTCCAGTGAATTTGTCTGTTTCCTAAGAAGGCGATTTATCCGACAGAATCCAGTGAGCTTCACTTATTCATGTAGCAGTTTGCAGACTTACAAGCTTTGTGGATATTGAAAGAATTATTTATTTGTACTTCTGCCACACAGGTAAACGTGTTTCTAACTTTCTTAACCATGTCTGCAGGTGCGTTTGTTACTTGGGTTGCTGTTGTTATCATATTTCCGGAAAGTAAAATCAAACTGTCTGCGGCTTCCCAGTAATACTAATGGATTCAGCCGTAGCTGTTAGTGGCACTTTCTTACCACAAACCCAAACCCTGCGGTCAGCCTGCTCAGGCTGGATCAGGACATAGAAGCATAAACTACGTGTCAGAGTGTGTGAGAGTTTTCCTGCTTTTCAGCAAACATCATCACGAGTGTGCAGACCCTGAAAAGCAGAGTGTTACAGCAGGTGAGGCAGACTCCTGGTCTCTTTTGTCCTTTGATATATCCTTTATCCGCACTTGTTAACTTGGTAACGTGTCTGTGATCAGGGGACATCCCCAGACATTTTTGTGCAAATGGCAGAAACTTCCACTGTCTTTATGAAAATGTTGTATCATGGTTTTGGAAAAACATTTTAAGGACTCACTTCCCTGTTGTCCCCTGAAGGAGACCTTACCCCAACCCTAGCATAGTGCTTCAGGTCAACAAATTTGCTTACAAGAAGTCACTTGTCTCATTGAACACGAGAAGAGCCCTTCAGATTCGCTCATGGCCTCCACAAATGACAGACTGAGAATCACAGACAGAGAAGACAAAGCCAAGGCAGTCATTGGTCCTGGTGGCGAGCTGTCAGAGGGCCGCCTCTGCCCCTTGGCTTTCCACTCCTGGTCCTGCAGCTGCAGCCTCTACAAAAAGGAGCCGACGTAGTTGGGCGGGAACGAGGACATCAGCCAGGCCGTGGTCTCCTGTGCCTGTGGCACAGCCAGGCCTCTTTCTTCACCAGGAATCTGTGCCCCCCCTGGGTGTGCAGATCTGCATAGGCTGTGTAATATGTGCACAGTCACCTATAGCCGGCTGACAGAATAAGCCACTAATGGGGTCGGTGCTGCGGAGGCCGGAAGCCGTAGCCATCACGTTTAGTCTGCTGCCCTGGAGCCGCCCTCGGTCACTGACAACAACATGAGTCTCTCATTGGCGGGGTGGAGCAGTTCAGCCCCGGAGCAGCGGGACGAGATCACGGGACAGTGGCTCGCAGCCAGTAAGCAAATGGCCACCTGGTCACTGGTGACAGATGACATCAGGGGCTTCACTGAGAAGAGAATGAACTTTAGAGCAAAAAAGGAAAGATAATAATCATTTTATGTAGGTAATGGCCATAAATGCTGTGATAAGTTGATTTTTTTTCCTCTCTAAAATCCTGTTTATATATTTTTTTAAATCCCTCCATGTTAATAATATAGTAGATTGGAAAAATTACTAGAAAATATGATGGCAAATTGAACCGGAAGAGAAGCGAGAAATTTCTGTGCTGGTATCACTGCAGCAGCCTACAAGTCAGCCTGAACATTTTCTTTGGCGTCATTAATAGGGTGGGGTGAAAAAAATCAAAATGACCAATAGCAATTTCCAATAGTGCGGAAAACTTGTCACTGGACCTCGTTATTAAACGTGCAAAATATCTTTGAAATAGGTTGATATTTTCAGGTTCCGCAACACGATCGAAGTTTTCACCAGTCACATCAATGGGAAATATACACTATCCATTATCTAGACTATACTCATCGGTGTTGTGTTTGTGCACTTTCACAACATGATCCAGAGAGATTTGACCCCTGCCCCCAAGTTCTATGCAGAGAGAGTCTGACTGGCCGCTGTTACTGGGAGGTTGAGAGGGGTGGACTTGGAGCCCGGATAGGAGTGACTTATAAAGGAATCGGGAGGAAAGGAGAGAGTGACTGTTGGCTTGGAAACAATGACAAGTCATGGTGTCTGTGCTGTGATCCTGTAAGTTACTATGTCTGTCACAATAGTAAACAGACTCGCATACCCATACGGCCCTCAGGCTCCCACAGAGTAGGAGTGTATCTGGACTGGGAGGCTGGTGCTCTGTCCTTCTACAGAGTCTCCTCTGATGGACTGACCCTCC
>JAODJW010003493.1:0-11253 GCA_026777045.1 Hyperopisus bebe | reverse complement strand
CCCGGGGGGGGGGGGGGGGGGGGGGGGGGGGGGGGGCTGAGCGGCATGGATTTTTAGATTTTTGGCAAGTGCCGGGGGGAGGGTAGGGATCAATGAGGACGCAGATCACTTCCGGTAAACCTCAGAAGTAAACATGCGGCACCAGATGAGGCCATACTGCGTGACGGCCTGCTTAGCATACGGATACAGGCCTGACCTTTACATCAAGCCCAACCCGGTCACACGGGTAAACACGAGACAGTGGCCAACTCCGGGGGGGGGGGGTTGACTGCTCGCCGATTTAGACAGCCCTCCTGCCCCCGCCCCAACAGGTCAGCTCCGGCACGCCATATCCTAACACGGTTGGATGTGCATAGGGGGCTAAACGGCCAATAGGAACACGGTCGGTCACTGCTGACCCGAACTGCTCAGTACCTGGACCCCGTTAAACATAGGGGGGCGCAAAGCGCAGGACCATTTCTGCCAATTATTAGAGGAATTATTTGATAAACCCCCCCCCCCCCACGATGCAGGACTGAGCACTTACACGCCCGCGCGCCCCCACATGATGACTAATGCCGTAATAATTCACAGTCCGCCGCTACCGACCGGCTCCTTGCCGGAACGCCCCACTCACTGCAGCCAGCGGCCGAGATTTACGCTTCGCATTAGCTGGGGGGGGGGCTGTATTTTCCCATCGCGCCGGCTCTTTACGGCCTTTTTATGGCGGAGTTTTTATTAAGCGCTATCCTGCCGCCACAAGGGGGGGGGGGCTGTTCCCGCAAGAAATGCCTGTGAATCTGGAACCCGGACAGAGGAACCCCATTGGCCACGTCGCCGGTCACGTTTAATTCGTAAAAAAAAATATTTTTATTAATTTAATTTTCCTGCCAGAACCTTGCATTAGAATTTTCTTATGATTTTACACCCACTAAATTAATCTTTATAAGAATTTTGATTTTTTAAATATTTTTTTTTTATAACAGCTGGATATTTTGACAGAAGGAATTTCTCCAAAGTTCTCTTCCCCCCAGGCCAAGAGGTATAAACTAACTGGAACACAGCAGAGGAGCTGCAAAGTTCAAGAAAGACGGCCCACTGACAGCTGGGAAACCCCCACCTGGTCCTGAACCGAACCTGCCAGTATGAGATGCCCATCTTCATTAGGACAGCCATAAATAACAGAACTATTACCCATATGCCCCAGCGGCAGAGTCGACGCGGACAGGTCGGCCTCAGAGTTGTTTAGCAAAACAATTACGTGGCATCATCCGGGCAGGCCCTCACCGGAGACCCCCCTCCCCCATCGCTTCCAACCCCCATCCGACACATTCACGGGCCGATTCCTCGCCCTTAGTTGGGGGGGGGGGGGGGGGGGGGGGACAGGCGGACAGCTTGTTTCATTCGGCCTGAAAATATAATTGGAACTGCAGAGTAGATTCTTTTATTTACTGCAAAATGTATTACCTGAGGACAGGAGGGAATACAAGGTGGTGGAGATGGACACAGGTAGATTGTGTTTGCAGTTGGAGAAAGTGGGGGGAGGGGCGGCAGACGATTGAACACTTTGTTAAATCCACCCAGACTCCAGGACATGCGCCTCCCTTCTGTCAGGCTGGGACGCTAAATACCGTTTTCCTGGAAGGCCCCACCCAGGACACAGTCGCTCACCGACACGCGGACGCGAGCGGACTAATTAATTAAGGCAAAATAAAACGGCCGGGAGAAGAAAAAAAAAAAAAAACCCTGACACTTTAATTAAACGCTTTGAAGTACGCGTCGGCGGTGCGGAGGCACGGATCAGTGGCGAGAGCTGGCAGTGCTTTCCAGGGACGGCAGCGGCGGAGATTTAAGAGCCGGCGTAATGCGCGGTGACGGCAGTTTAGACGGAGCGCCGTTTTACATTATTTACATTCGCCACACACACGAGGGGATCCGGAGGGCCCTGCGAGGGGGGGGGACGCGGAACAGCAGATAAACACGGCCGCACATCAAATTCTCAAAACATACAGCGGATGATTGCGGAGCGAAGACGACAAAGCAGAAGTGTAAATCTATTCCCTGAAAGTATAAATTAAATACAGAATAAGCAGACCTCCAGCATGTGTCAAAAACCCACTCTGTCTGAAGGAGTCTAAGCTGTATGGGGGTTAAATATTATGTATTTTTCTATCCCTTTCACACGGTAAACTCACGAGAACACAATATCGATCGACAGCGCGATTAGTTACGAGGAGCGCGACAGAACGTGCCGGGAGCGTATGCAGGACTCACGTATCAGCATCGGACTTCAACACGGGAAACGGATGGGGCACATTTACACAACATAATTGGAAACTGACCCATGTGTTGACTCTTCATCCCCCGTCTCTAACCGATAACCTGAATCACAACGGGCTGGCTGTTGACAATCAATGCTGGGAAATGTTTGTGAGCAGGACTGTCCGAAAATAAAACCCTAGGGGATAAGCCTGAACGGCCCACCTCACTGGAGAATTAGCAACACCACGTATCTTAAATGGGTCAGAATAACTTACGAGAAAAGTGCTAAATAAACAGCATAAAAGGAGATCATACGGCAAAAATAAGTTCTAAGACAGATAAGATCTAGATAAGATCTAAGACAGACTGATGATCAGCAGAGGTAGGGTGCTGAAACAGCTGAGATCTTATAGCAATCTCCTTTTGAGACATCCCAAGATGTGCTGTGGGAAGATAGACTCTGTTTTCACCTAGTTCCTGCTGAGATCAATTTTTTAGATCCATTTAAGCCTAAGGTCAGAGACAATCTTCTACAAGAAATACCCAGTGTGTATTAAAATCAGCAGGCCTCACCTTTACATTGCAATGATCTCACATGCAACTTATCTGAGAAACAGAAAACCAAAGCTCTCATTAGCTTTCCTTTTTCCCGCCCCGTCTCTGGGCATCCTGATTGGAGGCGTTAAGTGCAAAGGTAAGATGCCGGGCGCGGCTAAGTGGCCGTGTTCGGAATGAAACGACACGCGTGCATTCCCCTTCGGATTTATTTGCGGCTCGCATCCAGCGGAGTGACATGCACTTCACCGTGCACCGAACGGCCCTCGTTCCGTCGAGAGCTCAGACGAGGGGCCTATCCAGGCCTCATTTCCCACAATGAATTAGGGAGAGCAGTGATGAAATCAGATATTACTAAAGGAAGCTCATTTGCTGGTGCTGCTGGAAGACAGCTCACTCTGCACCCCACCTTTTCTAATCAAGGGCCAGCCATGGCAAATTACCATTAAGGGGCAACTGTCTGGTTGACACCCTCGAAAGTGGTTTTCTCGCCTTCCTTGCCGCAATCGAGCGGCCGTTTCATAGACCTCCGAGTGACTCCTCCCCTCACTTGCTGATTGGTTAAATGACATCCGAGCGGTTCAGGGTCCAGAACATGTAAAGCTAAGCAGCCTTAACGGAAGCGACACGACTGCCCAATAACTACAGGTGCTCCATGTTATAGGCTAAACCTCATAGGTGACGAAGAGGCTCCTGATTGGCTTAACCCTTACTCCCAAGTTCTCTAGAGGTCACTTCTGTAGAGCAGTGTTTCTCAATCCGCTCCTCGGGGACCCCCCGAGACGGTCCACGTTTTTGCTCCCTCCCAGCCCCCTGGGAGCACTATTGTAGAGAAACACTGTACCTTTTGAACAGTGCTGCATCTTAACCTAAGGAATACAACCTGAAATTAGTTGGAGGGAAAAGTATGAGAGATCGGCGGATGGATGGAAGGATGGATGGACGGACGGACGGACAGAGAGGGGCAAACCTGCATTATCAGAGCTAAACCTGATAACCCATCAAAATAAAACATCTAGGGCTGGGCGAACACAAATACTTAATAGATTTAAATAGAACGAAATAAATAAATAAAACTGTGAGGACAAGTGGGCCCCCCCCCCCCAGCCAGGACGGCAGCCGCACTCACACGCAGGCTTGGCATGGCGGAACGCGGCACGATGTAAATTTATGTAAAGCTGGACGCGTTCGCTGACAGCTGGGAGACGGGCAGGAGATGAGATTAGGGCTGGGTGAGGGTTTTTTTTTTTTTTCCCCCACTGCCGACCCCCCAGGAAAGCTCATAATGCTGTAAAGGGGGAGCCCTCACTGGGCTTTAAATAACATCTGCCCGTGTCATTTCTGGCAGCTGGTAGGAGCACGACGTCACACGTATGTGACACGCGTGTGCTGCATGTGAGTGTGACACCCAAAGTGGTTTAAGAGGCGTCAGCTTCCACTGTCTTACTTGTGGATTTTAACTTTTGCTCAAAAGCATGGTGAAGCTTTTTATTTTTTTTTTTGAGGTTTGATTTTGACATCACCACTAATCATATCAGTCTTTTTTGGATACTTGTTGAGTGCTTAAATTAGTGTATTTTGCTGTGGGATTCGGGGGCGTAGAGGGAATCAGAGAAGCTTTGTGCGACACAGGCACAAAAAGCTTAACTCGGAAAGCAGCCGTCACACTCTGAGAGACCCAGACGACGCTCAATCGCAGGATGCCCGTTCCCCGACGCGGCAGGCTGAACACCGGCTGCACGCCATCCCTGGCACATTTTTCCACCTGAAAGACTTCAAATTTTTATTACCTTCGCCTAAATCATTTAACAACAAAACTTTCAATAATTCAGAAATGCAGGTTCTCCATCAAACGTCACATGTGGCCCATTTACCCAGGCCTTTTTGGTGTGTGTGTATGTGGGGGGGAGGGGGGTGCTATATTATTATTTAAATTTAATTTTTTTTTTAATTCTTTCGGGAACACACACCAGTTGAAGTGGCTGAAGGACACTGTGACATACAAATCAAACACTAAGATCTTCCACGGGAAAAGTGCGTCGTCACCTTGGCACAGAGCGTCACAATACTACGCTAGATGTGACACGTTCATTTAAAAATGCAAAGGTAAAGGTCAGACCTGAGCCACGATAGAAAACACGCACACACACAAGACCAGACACTACCGTAAAAAACTAAGAATGTGCGAAAAGCTGTCAGGCAGCCAGGCTGCTGAGACACGGCTAATCACGGCCACCACTGAGCGAGAAAGATCCCCCCAGTCCTCCCAGTTAAAATGGTACCAGTTTTCTATCGCTCCTGAGGAGAGGCAGGGACAATTTTGAGAAAGGAAGGGGGGGCTCTCTTCAAGTGACTGCAGTACGGGAGGCACCTTGGTCTCCGAGTTCCATCGAGCTTCGTCGGCAACAAAATGGCCGCCTTCATGTCCCCATCGTCCCTCGTCAGTGGCCATCTCCCTCGCCATCCCTGTACTTCTCTTTTGGGAGAGGGAGGGGTAAACCAGAGCCCGAAAGGCACCCCTCCCCATTTTCGTTGCAATTTTAATGCGAGTCTTCGCTCCATACAAGGCCGAGGAACGCGGCTGACAGCGAAGCCGCCTCTCTTCCGGATGAACGGGTCGTCTTGCAGATCCAACCATTTACATACCGCTTAAAGGAGCAGCACTTTCTCGCAGTAAAGAAGGATGCCCCCCCCCATCCAACATCCTGCTAAACCTCTGTTTATTACAAACAGCAGTATATGAGACTAAAATTCTACTGTAATTTGGGTCTATACAGGAAGTCAAAAATAACTTACAATAAACTGTACATAACTATCTTTTGTCTGATAAATACCCTGAATCACTCATAATTATCCACAAACAGGTCTCCCCATGCATTCACCCAATATCTGACACCCCGCCCCCCCAAATCCAAAACGTCACCCCCGCTTCCCTAGCTGAAGCACTACGTAACTCTGATTCCACTCGTCAAGCCTTAATAACTGGGCTTTGATTGGGTTTACATAGTCATTCTGACGGGGTTTATATTCCTGGCTTGACTGGATTTATTTCCGTACCCTTTAAGCCCCCCCCCTCATGTTTATTTAGAGGCATCCCAAGAAGTCACGCATGCTCCCCCACTGGCGCTCCAAGGTCACTTCCACGATCGCCGGTGACGAGGACAAGGTGAGAGCACTCTAACGCGAGACAGTGCTACAAATTACATCCCAGCCGCATAAATCGACAGGGACATCCAGCGCTAATCTCCACACCCATTTCACGGTGTCACTGCAGCTAAACCCTTAAGAAAAATCCAGTACAAAAAATAAAATATATAATAAGAAACAGTTACTGTTGCTCGTGCGAGTTAATCGAAGCGTGACATACGGAACAAGCGCCATTACATTGACACCACTAGAGAGATACAGGCGGGCTAAAAAAAAGTAATAATAATAATAACCGCAAACTGACTCCATCCACAACAGATTTAGGCATTGTTTGTTCATTTTACAAAACGTGCGTGCAAAATATACCTCAGCACAACACAATTCCCCCGTCTGAGAATTGTGACACTATTGAGAACGATAACCATGATTAGATGTCTTCTTTTAGAACCGAAATTGAAGCCAGCAGGAAACGCCTGGCTGTTTCTACAAATCCGCGTGGCTTGTGTTTGGCAGGGACGTGGGGGGAGTCCGCCACATCTCTGAAAGCATAGGGGGCCCCGTGTAGTTGGATGCTGCGAGTCTCTCCAAGACACACCCACGAAGACACACCCACGAAGCCACGACCGGGGAACGGGGGGGAGGGGGGACCAAAATGAAAAGCCAACACGTGTCGGTAAACAAACGCGAAACTTTCCAGAAGAACGGGACGCAAAAGATACTGGAGGTTCCCTACCTCGTGTTACCGGCCTGTGACCGAAAATGCCGGCCCGGTTCCTGTCCCACTATGGACAGCCGGCACTAAACGCCATTTTCTCACCTGAACGGTACCAGGGGAGATGACTCACGCGACCCCTCGAGCCCAAAGTTAAACACGGACAATTTACTGAAACCGATTTCCTTTTCGGTACTAAAGCAGCGTGTTTTATTACCATGATGCTCATCTCTCCCGGCCCCCACCACCCCCCCAACGGGGCCCTCATCCCAAACTCACATATATATATGGTAATTATATTAATCAGGAGAAAATGCAGTTATTAAATTCACTAATTGGTATGTAAATAAGATCCTTCTGACACTGGCAGACCCACAATCGCTTTAATTTAAAAATAAATATAAATCTGTCAGTTTTCATTTCGGCAATAGCAACAGGCAACCCACAGCGTTCTCGGGAAATTACCGCAAAAAGGCCGTTTTGTTTTCAAATTAAGGTGGACTGGCATGCAGCTCGGCACGGCACAAGAGAGTGTGGCTTGGTACAGCATGACACAGCACGGAGTGGCTCGGCACAACACGGCAGAGCGCAGAGTGGCTAGGCCCGGCACGGCAGAGCAGCTAGGCCCGGCACGGCAGAGCGCAGAGCGGCTAGGCCCGGCATGCCATGGGAGAGAGAGGTTCGGCAGGGCAGCTCGCACAAACCTGGAAGCTCACTGCTGACATGTTGGCTTAACCTCATTTTTCATTTCCCCCACTTGGATCGACGGCAAACCGCGGTGCTGGCAAACCAGGAGAGCAAGAATCCAAGTTGGGTTTACCACCCCCACCCATTTTTTTGGCAGGAGCAATGTAATTTTCTACGTAATGAAAAAAGCAATAACATTTTCACTTTCTTTTTTTTTTCTCTTTTTACAACGGGTGAAACGAGGCAGCGGTAAAACAACCAGGGACTTGTCTGCCACGCCGACGGCATTATCGCCCGGACGGAAGGGTTCCCCCCGACACGCCGCGCGAGCCATCTCCCCCGACCCGCGGCCTCGTGCAATAAACCGAATAACACTCACTTTCGAAAATCCCTGTGTAAACCTTTTAATATTTTCAAAAATATTGGATCTGTCACAGCCAGGGGAAAGCGGGGAGACTGATGGCGCGATTTTGCGAGACTTATTCTGAGTGCATATCCAGTTGAGAGGAAAGAAAAAAAAACACCTGAAATTTAATAAGCTAAATCTCTATCTTCCTGGCCATAGAAGGTTTGACGTACATCCTATTAGCTACAGATGTGCCATATCGATAAACTGTATTGGATGGCTGATATCTAAGGGTGCTTATTTCAATTATACCCTACCTCGCACCCCCCCCCCCACCCCTCGTGGTTCTTTATTTAGAATAGCCGTTTAAGTTATTTTTATGGCAGATACAATAATATGACATTCTCACCACAATGGGAATGAAAAGCGGGCCAATCCAGCGCCTCTCTTTAATGCGGAGCACTGTCATCTGCATCACGTCTGATAGCTCACACACTCCTTTGTATGCAGGGATACGGGGCCCAATTTGAATACAGTTATATATCCCACTATTTATTAAAGCTTGGATTAACATGACAGGGAGTTTTGTCTGGGGAGTCTTTACCAGGACTCCAGGAACAGATCTCTGCGACAGTAATAGGCTACAGTTAATATACTTGAGTGATGCCGGTTTCGTAGCGTTATAAAGCAGAACAAAGAGGGTTTTATTTGAACCGTGAATACAAAGGTAAAACTATAATGTATAAAAGGGGGGGGCAGAGATGTGAGGTGAAAGATACCAGCCTCTAGTGTTCAGAGGGTATTAAAACAAAGATATGGGGATGGGGGATAGTAAGATGACACCCGTTTATGGAAGACTCGCCGAAGGACTGCAATAAAAATTCTCCATTACATCACATATACGCTCTATTTGCTCTCGCCCCAGCCCCCGAACAACCCATTAATGGTTCATTCCTCACCCCCGTGTGGCGGGGTAAATGTCGAGGTCCTCTCTGAAGTCACAGCGCCGAACGGGATCTAAAATTAGTCGACGAGGCTGGAGGTTGGGCACCGTGTGTCTCGCGGGCCTCGCCGTACCACACTCTTGGGCAGAGAGTGCCGGCCAAGCTGGGCCGCCAGGCGCCACGGAACCATCAACCGCCCACTGCCACTGGCTCAGGTCAGAAGTGCGCCGCTTAACAAGTCGACTTAAGCAAACGCTGGTGCATCATATGAAGTGGTGCTGAACAACCCTCCACACTGCTGGCCAGGACCCATTTAATAACGATTACAAACCACACTGCCCATTTTGATCTGACATGTCCAGTTAACCATACTAACCGGACGTGATCTAAGGACAGATCTCCAGTTCAGAGCCCTGCAAAATGTTACAGCTAATATTCATTATGCACTAAAAAGATCAAAAAGTCGCGATTCTGAGGATCTGCGTGGATTCCCTTCCTGGCATCTCAATGACTCAATGGCCTGCAACTGACAGGTGGTAAAACCGCAGCACATGGGAAGGTGGGGGGCACATCTGTCGTGGAGATCCAGGGGAGGCGGGAACGGCATCCAAAGCCCCAGTCGCCGATTCCCACCACCTCCAATGACGGCCTCGGCTTCACGGTCAATTAGCGGCGACACCGCCATTGATGCGGCCGGCAAGCAAGCAAACAGGAACAGCAGCCAGGGTCTGGCCAACGCGGCACTAAACCAAGATTAATAATAAAGGGAGCGCTGGCTTTGTGGGCAGCCCAGGAGAGGCGCCGATGAATACTGCTTCTTCTAGTCTAGTGTGACAAGCTGAGTTTTCACCATAGACCACAGCCGTACCTGAGTACCTGACCAATTAGTCCTCATTACTGAGATATTAAAAATTACTGCAGCAGGAGCAAAATCAGCAAAAACAAATGGGTTCCTGTGTTCTGAAGAGACTGGAGTTAGGTGGTTGCAACGGTACGCTTGCACGGACCAACCTCGTCCATGGAATCTACTGGAATCCCAAAGATACCTCTTGTAGTATGTGAGCGTGTCTGTGCACCCGTGACAGACATTCAAGCAGAGCCACTAGCTCAGGAGGAGAGATGGCGATCCTGGCGGCATGAGAAGGCTGAGTAGGCCCTTCCAAGGTGTCCCCCTGGAGGCCTGGCAGACTGCAGGTGTGCTGAAAACGACTCTGTGACCAAGGCGACTCCAGACAGCCTTCCTCCAACCCGGCGCACTCCTCGGACCCCTCTGCCCTGCCGGAAGAGTTTACGGCCTCGCTGGGTAACTAGCATCTCGACCGTCCCAGATTCCTCTCGTCCTCGGTTTTCATGGGACATGATGGAAAGAAGTGGGGAAAAAATGAGAAGAACTGGGAGTGATGGATGAAAGAGAAAGGATAAAGAAAAAAAGAGAGAGAGGCGTGGAGCTGTTGAAGCAGCGTGGCGGAAGACACACACCAGGAGCTCGGAAAGAGGCGTTCACAGAAAAGCAGCCAATTAGCAAGACACTGGAGACAAGGGGAACAAAACAGGCTGGGCCCCAAAGGGTGCAGTCGCAGAAAACAAAAGGGAGTGTGTGGGGATGAGAGATTCGTCAAACCTGGGCCAGCAGCGAACACGTGCCTTGGGGGGAGGAGCAGAGAGGCCAGTAGCGCTCATTAAAGATTAGGAGGAAGATGCAGTCAGGCTTACTGGGGGGTGCGGCGGGGGGGGAGGGGTCAGACTCAGGTGAGCAGACAGACAAAGCTCTCAGTTCCCCCCACCAGCTTTACATTATTTATCAGCCCCAGTAGGACCCCACTCTGAATGAAGCAGCGCCCAAGAGCAGGAGGCGAAATGCAGCCGTCCGCTAATGAAGCACCGCGTGAAAACAGAGTTCGGGCATTAAAACAAATCATCTTCCAACAGCGGCCCCGGGGGCCTCGTGGAAATCCCCCGGACTTCCAAACCACCCCTCTGCACACAGACTCATTTACAGAACTCTGATATGAATATTTGCTGGAGACATGAATTATTTAAAAACCCGAATGTTTGCCTTTTATCTAGCTACGTTCCTTTGAACGAGCCGGTCGCTGATATTTGCCGGGTTTGCAGGCTGTTTCCGGGACCGCCATGGTGCGGCGTGCGACGGCCTGCCTCTTCCCAAACACCACTAAGACTCGGCACAAGCCGGCACTGGCAAACCGGCAGACCAGAGCCGATCCCTGAATGACAGCCATAATCACTCCGTAGGCTGATTACCAGGTCCAGCAAACTGCCCTAGATTGTTTCAGGTAATTTGCTGGGGAAATGTGGTTCAATCCAAACAGATGATCTTCTAAGGCACATCCTCAGCACCTCCAACACATCGTCACTCAAAAAGATTCATAACTGTCCTGTGTGCTAGCTATTACCATACAGGGACCAGAAAAAACCCGGGGGGGAGGCTTTGCGGGGGCCACACAGAATCAAGCTGACCTCATATCTCTTCTCAGACCAAGCAGCGACACTTTCTGTCCCTTAAGCTTGAAGCACAGTGGGAATGCCAATAGCACCCCTGCCTGTACCTGAAACGATCAGGACCCCCCACCCCCAGCCCTGACCCTAACCCCAATCCCCCC
>JAODJW010003492.1:0-11276 GCA_026777045.1 Hyperopisus bebe | reverse complement strand
TCCCCCCCCCCCCCCCCAGTACCAGGTAAGGGCAGTGGAATCAGCCGCCAAACCAAACCCCCATCCCTTTACACATTTTATGGGACCCCACGACAAACTGATTCCCTTCTCTCAAAAGGTATAAGGTGTGGAAATACAATTTCCTATAATTTCTTCTGCACTGTCAAAGCATTTATTTTTCACTTGGTGGGGTTAATTTTTTGAAAGTGTGTCACACTGTTTTACTAGCAGACAAAGTTGAGTATTTATAGATGTGGAGTAAATCCAAACTGCATTTCAGTGATCTCCACTGGAAAGATTAAAATGATGTGCACAATTTGTCCTGCTGGTGAAACCACACATAGACAAAATGATGATGTTTCAGGCAGCAACAGGAAGCACTGTTGATGGGAAATGCACAGACGCAGTGGAAGCTGGTCACCAGCCTGAAAGGAAAGATGCCCCAAACACTCAAACAGGTGCGTACGCATGTCCCCATTGTCTATTCTGGCAGATTACACCGTACGCATGTCCCCATTGTCTATTCTGGCAGATTACACCGTACGCATGTCCACATTGTCTATTCTGGCAGATTACACCGTACGCATGTCCCCATTGTCTATTCTGGCACATTCCACCTTAGCAGCAAATCATGACTCAGCCAAAAAGTAAATTAGCCAGATCTAGGCCTACAGACCACTCATCTTTAATACAGTAATTTCCTCACAAACATTTCAGGGACCTGTGTCACTGTGCATGCATGTTGTATAGGAAAAAACAGCATTTGTTTGTGTCTGTGTCACAGAGGAAGAACCAGCAAGGACTGCGCCCTTGGCAAATCGCCGATTGCCATCCTTGCCTAAGTCCGCCACAGGGCGCATGGCGGGATCTGTGGTGTATGATACAGTGGTGAACATACGTGAGTGGCCTGCCCCAGAGGCCAAAGTCGGACGGCGACAGACGTCCAGCTGCAGCAGTCTGTACGCAGAGGTGCGGTGGGGAGAGAAAAAGAGTGAGGAGGCGTCCATTTTTATCAGTGCCAAACCTCTCAGCACACGACCCTCCATCTGCAGGGACTTGGCAAGCCCCAGTGGTGACAAAGACTTTCCACTCTACGCTAAAGTGAACAAGACTGGCAAACGGGTGATCAAATCAGAGCTGATCTCCTGAGACACTCTCCGGGGGTCTGGACAAAGCAAAGCGAAGGTCAACACACAGCTGACAATTGATCAACAGTTCTTCTTTGTTGTATAAATTAAAAAAAGAAAACTTTCCTGGGATAGTTGAGCTTCAGAATGTTTCAGCCAGAGATGCCTTTGCAGTTTACATCCAGTTGGCTCAATGCTCAGCTCATTAATTATGGTTTTAATTATGAATTTAGCCATATATAGTTTTATATATTTAGAGCACTAGAGATTGAGTACTGTGATTAAGAATTCAATAGTCAGGAACATCGCAGAAAATCACAGGTCAATAGTTTTAATGCTACAACTCTGGAGGCAAGTATATTACCTGCTTTCCTTTTTAAAGCGGTACGTCCCTCTTAATAACATCATCATACTATTTTGTTTGTTTGTTTGTTTGTTTTTCAGCAATTTAATAACAAGTGAAGGTACAACAAAAGGCTTTTTCACTAAGATGACGTATTCTCATTTATAAATTTCGCAAGTGTATCTGTGAGTCTTGATTGTAATTGTTTATTATTAAACGCAAACACTAATGAATCTCTTGGTGAAATTCAATTCGCGCTTATTTTGTCATACGAAGTACAATAGCCACCTTCTTTGATTACGGAAACCAAACACTTTTAAGATAGGCAAAGAAAATGACGTTTGGTTGAACTAACCAATAAAATTCATGAAAACAAAGTCCAATTTCGGGTACGACAATTGTTCTGTCCAATCCACGGTGAAGTAGTATGAAGGCGGTGTGATTGACACTTATACCGACCTATAGTAATAAATAGTGGGTGGGATGTATTTTTAACGGTTAGGAGCCAGCCGGACAAAAAGTATTTGGAAAACGTGTGTAACTCATTCACCTAGCGAAGTTGTTTACGTTTCTTATGTGGATATTTTAACAACTTTATATTGTTTCTTGTTTTATGAAAAGGTAGGATTCAGTTATTTTTTGGGGGTACCTTTTTGTTTCTGACTGTAACTTGAAAAAAGCAAAAGGGTATACTCCGAGACGCTGACTAGCTACAGGGTTGGCATGTCTGCAGTTGTACACCACTGAAGCAGACGTGTTTTAAGTTTAAACAGGCCTCGTTACCGTAATCAGCGTCGTCAGGCTGAGTTATTGGGCTTGGCTGTTAGTCTTATGTAGCAGTGGTGGCTTTAGCTCGTTAGCTAGCTGGCTGTACTCTTGCCAGACAAACAACTGCGGCTAAGTTTCAAACAAGATGCCGTTAGTTAGTTAAGTTTCTAACGGGTTACCCATTAGCATAGGTATATAGTATGGATTTAATAATAACCTTAGATGAGTCGTGGTGACCGTTGAGCTTACGTTTCCATGACAACGAGGCTAATTTAGCCCACCGGCTAGCTGTATTTCTGCATTTTAATGGAGTTGAAGTTTGCTATCATGACTGGTAAACGTCTTATTGGCTTTGAAGATGGAAAGCTGATGGTCTGGTTGGCGACAGGGTTCGAGTGTTTAATCGAACATCGAACATACTACTCCACAGAGTAACAACCTGACTCCCCTAGACCGCGTCCAGCAGCATTGCTTGTTTTCACTTCATTAGTGCAATTTCTGAAGTAATATACCTCAAAGCATTTAATTGTTTTCCGAAATGTTTTCGACACGCGGTTTTCCAGTTTTCGTCCGTCCTTTTGAACATTTTTGGAAGTAGATTCCTCCTGCACAGATGGTATTCATGGCTTGGTGTGTTTGTCCTGTAACCTTTTCTCTGATTTCTTGCTGGTTTGACTAGTAGGCAACTCCAGGAGCGCCCAACGTCTCTGGAGCATCATTCTGCTGAAAATGCAGAGGAAGATGCTGCTCCTGTTTTTTTGATGGCCTTGGCACAAACTCCTCAGAAAACAAGGTGTTGGCTCAGGGCTGAAGAGAAACGTGTCTAGACTCTTTAAATTCCTCACAGAATACAGAATTTCCACCTATGGCATGTTGTTAGGGATTATATAATATCTCTGGGTGTAGATGACTTCAGGCCTGTCTCAGCCTTTCCCAGGTTTTTACTTGCAGTTCACCAGTTCTTTATGATTGTATTAATTTAACGATTTATTGAATGATTATAAATGAGAGGGTCATGGAAAACTGCACAGACTGGAGAATATTGTGCCGGTCTTGTATCTGGCATTCTAGTAAATGGTGCAATTCTAATATCAGAATAAAAATGATAATAAAATAACACTATAAAAATGTGCACTACAATAACTAAAAAGTTTGGTATGACATAAACCAGTGCCCTGACATCAAAAGGTTGAGTACCCCTTAGCTAGAAGAATGAATGGAAAACGTCTGAAGAATCGGATTTGCTTCTTGTGCATTTTCAAAGTGGCTGTTGTGATGTGGTTTATTGGGGGAGATACCAGCGGTTTTGTAAAGAGCTTTTGTTTGCCTAAGGGTGCTCCAGGATTCTCCAAAGTTTAGTCACTGGCTGTTTTATCTTCCACAGTTGTCTCCTGTGTGTCACATGACCACTTCACAGCTATACCAGGACTGGCGTTGTCAGCAGGCTAAACTGTCAGGTAAAACCACTTAAGTATGGTGTCCAGTATAGAGTTCTGAGGAATGATGCATCATGGGTGTGCGTGAATGTATGTAAGTGTGCGTATGAGGGCAGTTTGTGAATGTCACCATGCCCCTGCTTGTCTTCAGTGTGTTTGTATTTGCTGCCCTCAGACTGTCGTGCTGGATTCCCTGAAATGGAGTGGCAGACCCCAGCCGTGTCGGACAAGGTCCACAGCCGGTTTGGCCGGCAGCCCAGTGCTGCTGACAGTGGAGATACTGGGCTGGGTACCACTCCATCTGACAGCATGGAAGGTAAGTGCAGGGCGTTGGGGTATCATTACGCACTGGGCCTTCAACCTGGATCTCCTTGCAACAGAAGCTGTTCTCTTTTATTGTGTAGGTGGGAACTCCCAGCTAACAGCTGTGTACTGTGACTTCTGTGTATCTGGTTGGAAGATCTCAGCTAACCGCTATATAGTTTGACTCTTGTCTGTCTTGTTAGGGGCTCTCAGCTAACCGCTATATACTTTGGCTCTTGTGTGTCGGCTAACTACTGTATTCATCTGTGTAAAAGAAGCTCAGCAAGGCTTAGCTTAGTGCTTTTATGTAATGGTCATTAATACTAGTACTAATGTCACCAGTGATGCTAAAAGACCAAGTAACACTGCAGGATATTTATAAACAGGGGGAGGTTGTCCTGTTTCCAGGCACCCTGGAGATTTAGAGAGTGGGATTATATTCCCATCCAAGAATACCCCCAGCAGCTTCATCCTCGTTAACCGGCCTTATTGCTGTGGCGACTTGGACTTAAGAAACCAGCAATAACACGCTTCCCTTGGTTCTCCATTTTATATTTCTCACACACACAAAGATTAGCAGTCTGGTTTAGGATCACGGGCTCCATCTGGGCCAGAGAGTGATGAGGGAGGAGCCTGAGAAAGGGGGCTGTGGCTTCTGTGATGGTTGAGGTTTGAAGACCAGCGATATTGGAGAAGTGGTCATATCACTTTTTCTGTGCTGCAGACCTTAATTCATGAAGCAGACTTTAAAAATAAGGCTTTTTTTCCCTCAGTCATGTGTCTGTGGCAGGAATGTCTTCATCAGAATCGGTTCTTATAACAGTATTCAGTGAACTACGCATTTTTTTTTTATTATACTTGAAGATTACATAGCTACACTTTCATACATGTTCTCCCAAAGAGCAAGAGGGAAGGGCTTGTTGTGATTGGGTCACTTCTGCTGATCTTTTATCGGGTTCCCCAGGTCAGTTTGCAGTGTTTCCCCTAGAGTTTAGTCAGAGCACCTCTGTCCGTTTCCCAGCTGCTAAATGTACTCTGTGTGTTGTATGAGACTCAAGGCCGTGGGTTGAGTTTCTGTTGCTGAGAGCAGCAGTCTGCCTCCTCTCTCCGCTCTGATTCCTGTTGGCTTTCAGCTCACAAGTTTAATGTGTGTTTTGCAGTTTAGGGTCCTCATGTCCTGATGTGGCTTTACTGTGTCCCTCCTCCAAATGTTTGACAAGATGAAACCTGGGGTGGGGGACCTTTAAATAAGAGGCCTGTGTAGGTCAAGGCATTTAGAAACCTGAGAGTGCTCTATAAATACACACAGAACAGAGCGGACTGCTGCATGGGCAAGCAGACCAGGGGAGAGGGGATTGTACCTGCATGTCAAACGAGGCTGTTTCCTTGGCTTTTGGAATTCAGGCCGATTGTTCGGCTGACTTTGGACCAGGCTGCCAGGAGACGCCGGGGGGCTCTTGCCTTAGCATGCGACGCCTTGGAGGCCGGCGCTGGCTTGGGGGTAAAAATGTTTTGGCTGAGCTTCTCTGAGCCTGCACTGACTAGGTGAGAGGGTCCTGGCTGGGTCCAAGTCGTTCAGTCACCTGTTCATTCTGTTTTCCATTATGTCTGATCTGTCCTATGACATCTGCACTTTTTTTGACATGCTTCGTGGGTCATCTTCAGCTGTTCTTGTCTTGGTAGCCGGTGCATTATCGTTTGATCGTTTGTTTACGTCTGCGTTACCTTGTTTGTTTGGTAATCTGTTCACTCGGTTGTCTGTCTTAACTGAGGCCAAAGATCCTGAACACATAAGTCAAAGGGTTTTACTTGTAGGTTTTATTGTTACCTCTCTTACAGTTACGATGTCCTACATAAAACAATAAACCCTTTATGTTACCGGAAACCTCAAACCAAAGTCAGGCTTGTACAATGACAGAACATCAGACCGATGGTCTTAATTGCACAGCTTAAAGGGAAAAAAACTTTCATGTAAGAGTGAATAAAGTCCATTTGTCGCAGTTGTAGATTCTTAACTCTCCGTTGTTGTTTTTCGGATAGTGGGGGGCCTTCTGCAGCTTTGTGAGTTAATGGAAGCTTCTATTTACAGATCACAGGCGGGGGGGGGGGGGGTCCTGGCAGCCCCATGTTGTATATTTGTTTGGCAGACTCTTATCTAGGGCCTTACAGTTGTTGCTACAGATGACGGTGAATTCAGGATTCTGTCTCGTCTCTCTCATGCACAAGCCTGACCTTATTGTCATTGGGTCTCTGGGTTTATGGTATATTATGTTGAAGTTCATTGGGATTAACCTGTTTGCTCCACTGACTGCTGTGTGAATTATGAGCGGCAGACGCGCCTCCACTGTAGCAGGCTGATCACCCTTTCCGTGTCCTTCCAGACTTCTGCAGCTCCAGTGGCAGCCCCTCCTTCCAGCCCATCCGCAGTCAGGTTCCCATTCCCACGGCCCATGTCATGCCGTCTACGGCCAGCGGGGGGGCTCCCAAGCCCCAGCCAGGCTCAGCCACTGCGTCCTCCACATCTCGGGAGTCCAGCTCCTCCAGCACCAAGTCCTCACCCCTCCCAAAGTCGGTGTCCTCTCCCAATCTGGAAGAGCAGGTGGGGGCTGCCATGGCAACAGACTGCCTGAGCCGGTACCGGAGCCTGGTGAACGGCCTGGACCACTCGCTGCTGCCCCCTGCTGTTGAGCGCTCGCGCCTGGATGACGGCCAGGGCTTTGCCGTGCCCACTGTGGAGCCCACACTAAACCAGTCAGCGCTGCTGGGCAGCTTCTGCCCCGACCCACGTTACCGGTTGCAAATGACCGGCCTGAGCGGAAGTCCCGATGCGGGGGCCGGGTCAGCGTACAGGCTGCTACCAGAGGCCAGACCCGTGCTCCACGGCGCCCCCCAGAGACTCCCAGAGGCAGTAGCCCAGGACTATGAGGCTTCACGTGAACGGCCCTGCAGTGGAAGCAGCTGGCAGCAGCTGGAGAGCCTGCGCTTGGAGGTGGAGCAGATGAAGGTGGGGGGGGGGGGAGTCTGCTTGAAAGAAAGAGGCTGTTTACAGTGGAGGTTGATTGCACTGTTGGAATGTTTTGATGTGATTGGCAGAGAATGAGGGCTGGTTGGCGATGTCATGGACGAATGGAGTAATTAAAAGCAGCACACCCTCATGTTACATAATGTGACTCTGCCGACTCCCCTGTGCTTCCCTCCAGCTGCTGGCTGTGGGCTCGGGGCAGCTCCCCCCTCTGTACCCGTCTAGCTTGCAGGCGGGGGGGCACACGTGGGACGCTGTCGCCAAAATTAACGAGGGCCTGCTGAGGGAGAAGGAGCTGATCATCGAGAGGTGACTGAGGCTGATGAATATCATTTCATGGCAGCTTTTTAAAGGACTTAAATTATTACACAGGTCGTGTGGTGGAATTCAGGAAACTCTTAGATTGATAATGTTTTTGTTTGCCTCCAGATTAAAAGATCAAGGCTCCTATGATGTCACTGAGACTAATTCAGTTCTGCAACAAATTTAGCACCTTGATGTCAAGCAGTGCGCAGTGTAGCAGCAGTTTGGCAGTGAAGGCGAGATGCCACAGCATGCTAACTGTAATCCTGGTTGCGCAGGCAGAAGCAGCAGATGGTGCAGCTGGAGCAGCGACTGCGCGAGAGCGAGCTGCAGGTTCACGGGGCCGTGCTGGGACGCGGTGCCCCGTACGCAGACGTCTGTCTGCTGAGGCTGCAGGTGAGAGTCGCAGACATAGGCGCGCATGTGGGTGTTCACTGGGTGTGGACGTGCCGGGTCCTCATGTGCCCGTCCGTGCCGTGGTGCCCGCAGGAGGCCCAGCGGGAGAACGCCTTCTTGCGGGCTCAGTTCGCTGAGCACAGTGATGCCCAAACCAAGGAAGTTGCTGCGAGTGAGAGGCGGTTGGCGGCGGCTGAGGCGGAAGCCCGCAAGCTGGGGGACACGCTGCGTGACACCACCCAGAAGCATGCAGAGGAGAAGAAGAAGCAGGAAGAGAGGGTGAGCATGGGAACTGTAGTTCATGTCCAGAGTAAGAAGTCGTGTTTATTCCTGTCAGGTTCTGGCACAGAGCCAGCCTTGGAGAGAAGCATTACCCATGGCTGCTGTTTTTGCTCTTGCTGTCCTCCTCCTTGAGTTTGTCTTCTCCATTGTCTCCAAACCACAGATCCGCAGTCGTGACAAACACATCAACAGCCTGAAGAAGAAATGTCAAAAGGAATGTGAAGTGAGCCGGGAGAGGCAGCAGCGTGTGGAGACACTGGAGCGTTACCTGGCTGACCTGCCCACCCTGGAGGACTACAAGGCCCAGAGCAAGCAGGTAGGAGCTGATGGCACCAGCGGGGGGGAGGGGGGTTGGGCTGTAGGTCTGAAGTCAGGGAGCAACTTGTGACACTTACAAGCCCAGCCTCTAGCTGTCTGCAAAATGCTCAGTAAGTGTGTGTCTGTCTGTGTCTGTGTGCGCCTGCCCCGTCCGTCTGCGTATCGCAGCTTGAGGATGCGCAGGAAAAGACCAAGCAACTGCAGGAGGCAGAGGCTCAGCTGCAGGCTGCTCTGGACGAGGCGCAGGAGGCTGTACGGGACAAGGGGAGGCAGCTGGAGGAGCAGAGACAGCGGGAGAAGGAGCTGCTCACCACCGTCACCAGGTATACCCCCCCCCCGACGTGCATGCGCTTGCCATCTGTGTGAGACGTGCCCCCCTCCCCCAGGCTGAGCTGCATGGTGTGTCTTTACAGAATTAAGCATGCGATTCACTTGTAGAGGCAGGTCCTCCATTCCACGCAGTGTGGCTACATCTATCATGCCCCTCTGACTAATGTCTGTCCTGGGATGCTGAGTCACAGCGGTGAGCGGAATCTGCCTGCTAAGCACTGGAACTTCCCTTCTTAATGTGGCTGGTACTGGCTTGGGAGGGCTTTGCCTCCATGAGGTGTGCCCCTCGTCATGGGGAGATCAGGAGGAGTGCTATCTTGGGCCTCTTGCCATCAGCCTGCAGGAGCGAGTCCGTGAAGGCCTGGAAGATGGAGTCCGGCTGCCCACGCTGGATGTGGCGAAGCTGCGGGACGAGAATGAGGCCTTGAGGGAAGAGGTCCAGAGGCTCCAGAAGGTAGGGCTATGTGCCGGCCTGCCCACGGTTCCGGCCTGCCCACGGTTCCGGCCTGCCCACGGTTCCGGCCTGCCCACGGTTCCGGCCTGCCCGCTCCAGTTTCTGGGTCTATGGCCTCATCGGAGGGCTATTGCCGTGAACGTGCTTACCTGGGCGTGTCGATGCCTCTTGGTTTCCATGTGTCCTTCAGTAAATGTACAGAAAGTCAGCAGTACGACGCTCTGCCTACTGACTGCTCTGTTTTCCGAAGGTTGTCGACAAGGAGAGGCGGGTGATTGAGCAGCTGGGATCACAGATACGGGTGGGTGTCTGGGTGCCTCAGTACGGGAGCCTCATGCCTTGTGTCTCGCAACGTGATTCATTCCTTTTCGTACGCTTGTTATAGACGCTGGAGAAACAGCTGCTTCAGGAGGAAGGAACCAGCCAGGCGCTGAGGGAGGAGCTGTGTGTGAAGGAGAGGAGCCTGCTGCAGCAACGCAGCGCCATGAAGGAGGTCAGCCAGCGTGCCAGCCAGACCCCTTTAAGACCGATTAATAACTCTGTGCCTTTCGGGTTATGAGTCCTTGGTGATGTTCTTGTAAAATATAGGGTCTGTTTCATTCATCGCTGCTAAGTAACATGAAAAAGTCCCCTATCTGCAAGCTGCATGGAGTTTCTAAACGTACCCAGCTGTAGCTCTGAGGGACTGATGGACAGGCTGCTCCGTGTTAATTCATTGACAAGTAGTCATATGGTCATGTGACCGGAAAGCCTTCCGTGTTTCAGCTGTCCGGACAGAACCAGGAGCTGGTGGAGCAGACCCTGACCCTGCAGGAGCGCCTCGGGAAGGCGGAGCCAGACGGCGTGGGGGCGGGCGTGGGGGCGGAGCAGGCACGGCGTCTCCACACAGAGATGAAGGCCTGTCTGGGGGACCTGCGCTCCCTCTGCAGCGTGCTAACACAGCGCGCTCAGGGCAGAGACCCCAACCTTTCCCTGCTGCTCGGAGTCACCCGTAAGTAGGACATTGTCCTAACTTTTATATGCGCTTACGGGTTTTTCTTCCCACTCACACAAATGTATATTTTTACATGCGTGATTCAGTCTTATTGCTCTGCCACAAGTGTCCCATTGGTGAAGAGCAGGTGGTGATGCAGCAGACAGACTGCTGGTGACCCTCTCAGTATGCAGCTCAAGGGAAACTCATTAGCAGTCAAACCCTGTCTGTTCTTTCTGGTGAAGGACCTAGGGATGCTCCTTCCACCCTGACAAGGGGCCTTTAATGCGTCACCTTGAATGCAGATGCAGTGTGTCTCCCCCCCGCAGCCTCTCAGCCTGGCGTTGAGGACGCGGAGGAGTGGGGCACGTCAGAGGGCCTGGAGAGGAAGCTGGCAGAGGTGCGGCTGCTGCGGCACGACGTGGAGGAGCTGCGCACGGCCATCTCTGACCGCTACGCTCAAGACATGGGCGACAACTGCATCACACAGTAGTCCGGGGGCGTCTGCTGGTCGGGCGGGGGCCGGGCTACCAGGATGAGGGGCTTTGGACTCCTGTCACCCTGCTGAAGACCAGCAGCAGCCCTACATGCCACCCCTTGCAGAGGTTGTCTTCCTAAAGAAGCAGCCTTTGGACCGTTCAGGCTGAGGCTTCTGGGCTTCCATTCCGGCTTTAAGTCCCCTCTGGGAAAACATGGATTCCCACCTTTGGAAGTGCCTACTGTCCTGAAGATGCGGGGGAGAGGTCAGCATCTGGAATGATCCACCTCTTCTCGTGGGGGAGTCATTTGTTGTGGTTGACAATCAACTGAATATATATATTATCTGTGTGCCCTACGGTGTAGATGGTATTGCCTTTTATCACTGGGCTAAAATGGTGGGACGGCTTCTTGAGCTCTGATACAGGCTTGTTCTATATGACGTTCACTTATTTCTGCAGCCTGTTAAACTACCACAGCAGTACAGTGTTTCATTACCCAGGTCCTCTCCCGTCTTTCCAACTTCTCTTTAGAGTTTGAGCCGTCGTGACCTTGAGTCCTCCTGGAGTCCCTATTTGCCGGTGTCACGTTGCTGAAACGCACACGCTCCGTACCCGCGTCAGTAACAATGCTGCACACGCTCCGTACCCGCGTCAGTAACAATGCTGCACACGCTCCGTACCCGCGTCAGTAACAATGCTGCACACGCTCCGTACCCGCGTCAGTAACAATGCTGCACACGCT
>JAODJW010003491.1:0-11278 GCA_026777045.1 Hyperopisus bebe | reverse complement strand
AACACATCCACAGATAAGTTGGACAGTATAGTGTGTGCGACCGATTTAATGAGCCACAAATGAGAAGTAGTGCTTAACAGTATAAAACTACAACTTTCCTTTCTGTTGATAAAGGGCGCAGCCATCTTGGATTCTGAACTCGGGATCCTCTGTACTGCTCAGAGATATTTCTCGGGTCTCCGAGAAATGGGAGCGCATATGTCATCACTTCCGGCTTTAAATCTCGGAATCCGACTCGAAAACTGAGTTCCAAGGGCAAATGAAATGCAATGAAACTGCACGAAATGGGATGACAGAGACATTACTGGGATTCTGCACTGCAGATGGGTTAATTGCATTAAAAATTTTAAAAATTGTGTGTGTGTGTGTATATATATATATATATAATATATATAAAAATTTCAGAAGTGGTCCACAGTGCAGGCTTTATACACTGTGCTTCTCTTTCAGCTGGAGAAGATGTATGACCCACGTAACGAGGAGGATGACATGATGGAGATGGAGGAAGAGAGGCTGAGAATGAGGGAACACGTCATGAAGAATGTCAGTGACTCTGCTGCCCTTCCTTTAACTATGATCTGTAAACTCCTGTGCTGAGACTGTTGCAAATGCATCAGTTGCACTCTGTTTCTCTTTGCCCTATTTTTTATTAAATATACATGTAAGTGTAATGGCATTTAACAGTAATCCTCCAACATATATGCCCTTTGGTTCTGATATTCTTTTGGTAGGTATTGCAGAGATGTACTGATTGTCACAGTAATACTTTCTACCTAGAATATCACACTTTCCTTTTTTGATTGTTTACTACCAAAACCTCCAGCAAGATTGCACAGTGACTAGAATAAGGCCTTGTTCTATGAAATTTGTTACTATTAATTCATTGTTTATCATGACAGCTTTCTCAAGGCCATCCAGAGATGTTTAGAGGGCCAGGTACTTGGGGTGGGGGGAACCCCCCAACCTTGGTAAATTCATTGGTGATAAATAAGGGACACTAAGAACCTCAAAATGCCACGAAACAAGCGTTTAGGTTATATTACGATACTCAAATTGATGACGATATAAATGTTCATAATCGTAATCTGATAATTTGCCAATATATTATCCAGTCCTTCAGTGTATTATAAAAGAATTCGTTGTACCCAGGCAGATTTTAAACAGGGAAAATACTGTCCTTTTATCAATACTTTTTGCCTTGTGAACTTGTATTTAGCTCTAGCCAGTCCATAACAATAAAATGTTGTCTGCAGCGCTACCAGCACCTTAACCCACTGCACACATTCTCCATGTCCTGGTGGCTAAATTTGCCCAACCACAAAAACTTAGGCATACTCTGCCAGTTAATGAACTATAATAATTTGACATTATAATTAATATTCAAATTTTTTATTATCTCTATTATTTCATTATTAAAATAGTTTTTCATTATTTCTGTAGGTGGACACCAATCATGACAGACTCATCACCCTGGAAGAGTTAATTAAATTCACAGAAAAGAAAGAGTTTAATAATTCTCAGGAATGGGAGGTGAGAACAGAAGGACGTCCACAGAAGCTTCTGTGGGGGCAGGGGTTGGGAGGTCCAGAGCACATACATTTTTGTGTTTTGTGAATTAGTTTGCTGAAATATATTGAGTATTGGTACTTCCTTAGCCACATGTGGATTTACGTATCATTTCCTGTTGAAGACACTTGATGACAGGAAACCGGTGTACTCTGAGGCGGAGCTCCAGCAGTTTGAGGCAGAGCTCCGGGATAAGGAGATCGAGCTGGGTAGGCGGGCGGCTTCGCTGCAGCACGAGGAGGAGCTGCTCAGAGAGAGGGGCAAGGCCCTAGAGGCACAGAAAAAAGAGTATCAGCAGGTAAGAAGGGTGATAGGAGTATTATTAGCAGTGTGCTAAGAAGCACAGTCCTTTTATATTAGTGTTTCTGTACATTTTGGTCAGGCATTATTGGAGCTATCTCAGAAGCAAAAGGACCCTCAGGCAGTAGTGGGGCAGCCACCTACTGGTAACAAAGAAGAGCTGGAGTTTCAAGAAGAGGTGAAGAATGCAGAAGAAGGTAAGGAGATGGTGGAAGATGGTAGAAGATTAGAAATGTGTAGACATGACTTTATGCTGCTTAAATATCTTTATCTTCTGGGTTTTCAGATGCAAAGGTGCCTGTTTCTCAGGAGGAAGGCAAGGAGGCTCAGAACAGCCTCCCAGCAGAACATGTGCAGAGTCAGTCCTCACAGAGCCCCTAACGTCACCACAGTGCCACACCTGCTTGGGTGGTGTGCTGCCAATTTGTCCGTCCCTCTGTCTGTCCGTCCATTCAGGCCATACTTGTTGATCTTAATATTTCATGTTAACATTGTAATTAGTGTTCTGTTTGTTACCAATAGTATGGCAACTCAAACTTTTTTTGGAGATAAGTATTTTGGAGGTAAATATTTTAATGTTGCCATTTGTAGATAATCTAAGTACATCTCTTAAACTTTTTAAAATCATTTCAAGTTAAGTAAACAGATTTTAATTTAAATCTAAACAGATATTTTGATTACGATAGATAAATGAAATTAAATCATTCCAGGTCTGTTTATGGCCATAGTATAAAGATATCTTAAATCCATTTTTAAGCTTAATGTATGTGGAAGCAATTCTCTCAAGAATTCTTTGAATTTACATAAACATTGTGTGCCTGAATTACATTATTACTATTACATTTTTTTGGCTTGGCTTCTTTCTCTGAAAGTTTTGCCGTAGCTGTATTTTCCAGATGTATTGCAAAGGCAGTGTTAATTTTAATTGGTGGTACTCCATTTGCATAGAAAATGCCTGCCATATTGATTTCCTTCAGCATCAGGCCATATTGTCATACATGTGCGTTCGCATCCAAGGTTCTCATACTACTATTTTCTGTTTCCTCTTTCCACTTTAACACTAAAGTGTTTGTACCTTCCTGCCATTTTAGATATGGGGGGAACTTGCAAACTGTTTGGGATATGAACCTATGACCCTCATGCCCCCAACGATGCATCGTCTGTGTTGCGTCTGTGGTTTACTTTTCACTTTATAATTTCTATTCACAGTTCGTATCAGAGTAGCTTACTGTTACTGCCTCTTCCACTGTGTCATTTTGTTTATGGGTCTGTTTAATGGTGTGTATCTCTGTTATCGTGTTACCTAAATGAACGCTTATATGTGTGAGAAAGCAGGTCGGCTTTTGGAACAGATGCACTGGCACATGCTTTGAAGTCATGTCAGCAATGTGCTGTGTTGCTTATATTGTGTATAATTATAGATTGGCTTCTGTTTCATGGTCGGTCTTATCTTTTATCTTACATCATGAGTGCTTTCTGCCCCAAATGACAGTTCAATCGGTACTTTTTTATTTTTCTCCATCAGACTGCTGTCTTGCTAACCACTGAGATTTTTCTGTATACTCTATGAACGCACAATTCATACCTTTTAATGAAGAATGTCTCCCTCTAATGTCACCAGGATAAATTTCTCTGTTCCCCATATGACTTGTAAGTCTTTAAGGGAAACGTATGTGGTCTACAAATTATTTTCTGTACTTGTTACAGTACCTGTGTGCAGTCCTGTTTTTTTATTTTTATGCAGAATTTAAATCTTGTCATTTTATGTCATATCAGTGTTGGGGGTGAGGATTAACGATGTTTCAATAGGATCATTTCTTTAGGACAAGAAATGAAAATCAGCACTCTATTGTGTACTGTACTAAAAAAGATGATCAAATAAAATGACTCAATTTTGGTGCAGTTCCCCTTTAAGGTCTTAGTCACTGCATTTGCACAATTTCTCACAGCCCTCTCAGCCCATGTCTCTATCACAGACAGCCATAGTGCAATATGCTCCCACTCTTGTTTTTCCCAGAAAAGAGAGAGAAATATGTGAAAATTGGATTCCCTCGTCCCTTCTCCTGATACAAAGCTCCCCCTCCTGTCTCCTGCTGTAATCTTCCATAACTCTTTGCTTTTTGTATAAAGAATAAAAGAAGATAAAGATTAAGGGAAATTAAGGTCCAAACGTAAGTGGGAAAAGACACAAACTGGCAAAAACTAGGGATGAAGATGGACAGGATGTGTGACGTGTTTGAGAAAGGTGCCTAAAAGAAAATCAGCTGCAGAACAACTTAATACATTATGTGAGAAGTCAGTCTAATTGATAAAGTAGTTTTGTTTTATCACTTTCTAGGCAGACCACCAAATAGGAGCTGATAGGTTTGGACATTATCAAGTGTCTGCAGGAGAGAGAGGACAGCTGTGTTCAAATGCTCAACTCGCACAATTCCGCACTCAGCAAAAGAGAGAGGGAGCCAAGTAGAGGGAGGAAAAGAATACAGAGAGTGTACTGTGAGCTCAAAGAAAGAGATATTGACGCGCGGCAGAGTGTGTAGGTAGGCTGGGAGACTTCATTCTGCACGGACAGAGAGCACAGAGCCAAACAGTGAAAGTGAGATCGCTGGTGGATTGGAAGGCAGCGTGGCAGGTGTGCAACAGTATCAAAGGAGAGGTTAGCTGTCGGATGGAGCATGAGGATGGAGAGATAAGAGGTTCGCCCAAAGAGTGGAAAGTTTTGGTCAGGTACGCTGATGTGTGGTCTTCATGTGAAAAAAGATACATATGTGAAGGTACTGTGGTCATTTATTTTTAATGCCTGTTGATTTCAGTGAAATCTTTGAATTGGGTTCTCTGGCATCACCTAGCCTATATTTTTGCATGAACTCTTTTGTTGATATTAACACATTTCCCAGCAACACCAAGCAAAAAATGATGAAAACAGACCTGTGTATTAATGAGGCTTAAAATTTAACCATTCAATAGAATTCTAAAATGATTTATCTTGAACGGCGGTTAATGCATTTGTATAAAATTTAATATTACTGGATATGTCTTGAAACAGCAGTCTTTTGGACCATCTTGTGCACTAGTGATATATGCAACTGTTTTGCATACAAATGTTGAAATTGTTTTTAAGCCAGATTCTCCTGTCATGTAATGTTGTCATTCACTAAAAGGCCAGTATCGGGTTACTCAGTCTGAGCGTAAGCCTTGCTCCTAGGGATTGTCATACACTCTGTATCAGTCACTTTGTTGTTGTTGCTTACTCTTTTTGTCCATTGGTTAATAATACGTGCTTAATGCTTACTTTCCATGATGAAGCTCTCTTTGCATGCAACAATGAAGCGTCTGTGTGCTGGACAAATCAACAGCGTTTTGGTCCCCTGGCTCTTTATAATTTTAAATTTTTTCATCGCTAGCCTCTGACCTCTTTACAAATGAGGCAGATTTTCAGAATATTTGAGCAGCTCTGTCCTCCTGCCTCTCCGCCCACGTCCCCTGACCTCTCCAAACCACATTCGTGGTTTTCTCTATACCTTCATTGTTCTCCCTTTGAGCGTTTGTGCGTCCCTGTTGTTTATACACTTCAGTAGTACCTTTGTCAAATGCTGAAACGCCTGCATGGCGCCAATGTTTTCTCTAATGTTTTCACTTTCTACCCTCTCCGCTAGTTGTATTCTGGCTCGCGTAACCCTTGTAATGTGCCCCCAGCTTTCAGCCAGTCCCTAAAATATCAGACATTCCAGGTCCGCATTCCGTAAGATTGATTTTCCCTGACTCTCCCTGCTCCAAAGTCCTGCAGCTGTCACCTGTCCGTCCTGTCATGGATTGACAGTGACTCCATCTCCCAGGGTTGGTCTTAGCATGTGCGTGGGAGGCGACCTCCAAGTCAACTGTGATTGCCTCATCTGCATCCTGGAGAATATTTTCCAGTTTTCGCCTCCTTGGATTTTACATGTGTTTTTAAAACATTAAATTCCTAGTGTGAAGCTTCATTGGAATTTTGAAATGATGTGATTTATGGTGAAGTGCATATATTTAACTTAAATTAAACAGCTTATTTAAATGCTTCAGAAGCTGTTTATCCTTTCAACACTGTAACCATTGTCTTTGTAGTTGTTATAAAGAATCTTTAACACAATGATATCAGTAAGTGATGTGATTAGGGGTCAACACCAATACAATTCTGATGAACATTTTGTTCATAAGGCAATTTTTACCGTTATCATTATATTTAAAAACGTAGCCTACATCTAGGTTTTTCTCAATCAAAACATTTTGCCACAGACATGTTTGGCTGTGTACTGCCAGATTGACAATCCCTGGATGTGACAACACATGTTGTTAGAAAACAAAATGTGCCTTACTTTTGTGTCCCACTGCTGGTCAGGCTCAACAGACATCCTTGCCAAATCAATACGCATGCACTGTAAGAGTACTCAGAAGACATTAAGCTGCGACTCTGACAATCTCATGAAAAAGTACAATCTCTGTGGCAATTCCATTATTGCCGTGCAAGAACTTCATGTGATATAAACTCAGGTCCACACAGAATAAAACCCACTCCACAAGGCTTCTCTAAAATTTAGTGGCAAAACAGTGCCACTCCGTAATATCTTGTATACTGTATATACATGTATAATGTATGTATACTGCAATAAAGTTACTTGGGACCATGGTATCATATTTAATCTGGTGACTTCTATCAGATCTTTCCTTAAAATAATTTTCTGCACATAGAAATATTTTTGTTCTGTACATTCTTAGTCATGTGTAGGATGTATGTAACATTAAAACAGCCACATGGAAGAAGGAAATGCAGAATCAAATGAGTTGTGTTAATTTCCTTATGTGTTATAAATATCCACAAAATTTAATAATTTAAAAATTACACAAATCAATGCAAGAAGGCAGGAATAATGTTCATATGCATGATGTTTGATGATGATGCAGAGATATTTGGTATTTTCATATATGCTGGTGGTATGTTTTACATATGATATGTAGAGTTGAAGTATGTATTTTATGTTATGTTATATTTAATATGTTATGTATAATTTTGGTATTACAGTTAATTTTTATAGTAGTGACCAAATAAGTAAGGATGCATGATCACCTGGTGAACAGTCCACATGCATTTTTTCAATATAATACAGAATGCAACTAGTCTTTTTGTGACGTAGCAGCCTTATTAAGCTTTTTCTCATGTTTTTGTTTGCATAACATTTAAAGGTCAATGGTTGATGATTTCACATTTCAGTGGATCTCCTGTTTTATTTTCATTTAATTGCTGTTCAATTTTTGTACAACTGTTTGAGAGCAGAACAGTGCTAGGTGCATCCTTTAACTTAATTGATATTTAGTTGAAACAAATAAAGGAAAAAGAAGTAATTCAAACACCAGGGATTCAAACACTCGCTGCACTGCGTTTCCATTTTATGACTTTTCTTTCATGAAGGACAGGCTTTAGTGTTGCCATTGTTCTGGTTCACAGAAGTCAACTTGTTTCCCTCAGTATGCATTAGAAATTCACTGTCTCTCACCATGGTCTCTCACCACGGTCTCTCATCATTCCCTTATTCAGGATGGCAGAGCAGGACAGAGTGAGCCAAGCCTCCAGTCTGGTCACCATCTCCGCCTTTCCTGTGCGGTCCAAGGTGTGTGTGTCCGGCTTCTTCTCTCAAACCCACTAACCACTGTTAGGTTATGTCAGATGTCACCCTCACAGTGCCATCGGTGACATTCTTTATAATTCCTTCAGGATAAGGAATCCAAGGTGCATAATTTTGGGAAAAGAGCCAGAGCTCTGAAGAGAGATCCAAACTGCCCGGTCGTGATCCGGGGATGGCTGTACAAGCAGGTACCATCCAGAGTGACCATTCAAAACCTGCTTATGCTCCATAAGACCAAAAGCAGAGGACAGGTGCAATGACTGCACACTTATCCAGCATCGATTGTCTTACTCTATTTAGGACAGTTCAGGACTGAAGCTTTGGAAAAGAAGATGGTTTGTTTTGTCAGACTTCTGTTTATTTTATTACAAAGGTAAGTGCACAATTACATGTCTTTGTGTCACTGCAGTAAAAAGTGAAGAATGCAGCCCTGAGGACATTCAGTCACTTGCATAAATGAAAGTTTGCATGGAACATGTATCAGCCAGTTTCACAAAGGATATTTGTTCTGGATAAGCTGGTTCTTACTCTTTTCTTTCTCTATCTGCCTCAGACAGCAGAGAAGAGGCGGTCTTGGGTAGCATCCCACTGCCCAGCTACAGGATTCTCTTCTGTACTCCCAGAGAATGCAAGAACAGGAAGTATGCATTTAAAGTAAGTCTAACAAGTTAGCGTAAGTCACATAGGAAGCTGTCTTTGGGTTTCAGAAGCTAGTGGATCAGTCTGTGTGATGAAGCGTCCGATGTTTCCGATGTAATTTTTCCACTGCCACCAAGAACCAAGCCGTACCAGAGCTGTACTACGAACTGGCAGTTTTCCATTGTAAAGTCCCTGAGGGATACCTGAGCCTTACCTATGCCGACACAGCCCTGCTTAGTATCAGGGCCAAATGCGTGACCAGATCGAGCTGGTTGTGTCACCACCATCCAATTAGTCAGAATGCACAGAGATGCCAGAGTTCTGTGCATGCATTATCAGAAGGAAAAAGTGTACATTTTATATATTATTCATTGCTAGTATTCCACATCGGAATGTATTGATGCATTCCCAATCACTTGGAACTTGAAAATTTCCAGCCTTTGCCTCAGGCATGGGTCACTTCCTGTATGACAATGGAATAGCACCACTGTCATAATTACAGCTCCACTGAAACTGTAGTAATTTCCAAGAATCCAGCGTTTACACTGGAGATTTTGAGCATATCATACTGAGCCCCCTAAACAGATCAATCCAATTATATTCCGAATTTTATATTATTATATTATATTATTAACTCAGAGGCCCTTGGAATCATCCTAGCTTCCCCCCTTTATGGTGCCGGAGAATATATATATATATTTCATATTTGATATTTTATATTTATCATATATTCGAGTTCATATATTTTATAAGTATTGTCTCAGAATGAATAAATAGGATACTGTCAATAGAAACAGATATCATAAAAACCTAATGTGGTATGATGCTATTTAACCAAAGGCATACAAAACCAAAAGAGTTGGAGACAATGTAGGTACAGAAGTACTTTATTCAAATATGTTAAATTTCATTTTGATTCCTTCTTTGCTAAAGTGGAATCTCTGCAATAAGAGTAACAATCAAAGCTAATATCCAAAATAGACCAATAGTGGACTTTGGCATTATGTAAATAATACTTAAGAAGCTTCTGGACTTATGAGAAATTAGAATCCTTACTAAATGTTCAATGCTTTCCTCTGCTATTGAACATTTAGATCAACTTGCTCTCACTAGTACTTCCCCTAGACTTCATTGCTCAGGGTTATATCTTTTTAAATGAGTATGAAATTAATATATACTATATATATACACCAATGAGCCCAAATATTATGACCACAGCCATCTGAAATGTACAGTATAATGTTGACTATTTTGTAAAAACATTGCATTATATTTATCATAAACATGCGTGTCAAGGTCTGGGATATTTTAGACAATAAGCTAACACTCGGTACTCATAGTTGACATGTTGAATGTAGAAGAAATGGACAGAAAAGAGGCTTTTACATTTAAATTGTGGGGTGTTCACAGTCATTTGTGGTGAGTACCTTCTGAGACCAGTCTGAAAAGGGAAAATCCATGATCCACCAACTGGGTGTTGGGTGGGCAGCAATCATCGATGCAAGATGTGAACAAAAATTATTCTGCGTAGTATAAACCAACAGAAGAACTATGGTGACATAAAAGGTAGATAGCATAAGTAACGTGGATAGGGATAATGTGTCTTATCACACAGTGCATTGAGCCCTGCTGCATATGGGGCTACATGGCCATGAATTGGACTTCACAGCCATGGACTGGACTTGTCGGTCCAACACATCCCACAGATGCCTGACACATACCTGACTGTCTACATGATACAACAGAAAATGGGATTCTTCTGTCCAGGAGACCTTCATCCATTGCTCCAAGGTCCAGTTCTGACACTTATGTGCCCATTGTAGGTGTTTTCAGCAGTGGACAGGGGTCAGCGTGGGCCCTCTGACTAGCCTGCGGCTGCGAATGCTACCATCTAATATATCCCAGACCTTACATACACTGCTTTCACTCGATAGTAATCATTATCCCCTTCATGTGGGGATGGTGATAATTTTTGGCTCGTTGGTGTGGTCAGAATGATCTGTAATTGACGTACCTCCCTGGCAGGCAGTGCACCAGGGCATGCGTTCCTACTTCTTTAGCGCAGACACTCAGGAGGACATGCTGGGCTGGGTCAGGGCCCTCAGCCAGTCAGCCTGCATGGACACGGAGGGCTCCCTGAACAGGTACCGCTCGGTAGGGCTGCAACTCTGGACATCCTGATGTTCCTGAGTGCATTGTCTCCCTGGGTTCATAAGGGAGGGGTCATCGTTTTTTTTTTAAGTCCATATTTGGGGCTCTTGAACAAAGTCCTTAACCTTGAGCAAGGTCCTTAACCCCCAACTTGTTACTGTTTTGTATTGTCATCATGAAATAAAGACGTGCCTTTACATTACTCCATACCACTTTTGCAGGTAAGCATGTTGCTATGTTTTGTATCTGTGACGTGTCCGTTAACAAATGGCTTGCACAATAAAATGGTTCCTTTAAAAATCCGTATACCTTGTTGCTTAACAGAAAATATTGGCCTTACTTAATGTGGTGATGTCATAGAATTAAGACTGTGATTGGTTAAAGAAATGTAACAGAATAAGCCTCTCCCTTGTTGATGCAGGGACGCACTGAACTTGGGAAAATCAGGATGTGCCCGCAGCTATCAAATATAATCACTTGCAAATATTTGGCTTGATGTTTTTTTCTCGATTATTCAAATATTCTATATGTGCACAACATTACTGCTACCGAAATTTTGAAAATGCTTCCACATTACGGTGCACTTGAGTAGTGCCAGTACTGCCTTGACTCACACATGCCGTCTTTTCTGTTTACCTATTTGCATGTTATATTGAATAGTGATACTTCATTTATCCCCATGGGGAAATTCTCTCTTCGCTTCATTGCATCTTGCTTTCCTTGAAACACACAAACACATATGCAGGTGAGAGCAAGCTTGGGGTCACAGCCCAGGGTCAGTCAGCATGCAGTAACCCTGTTGCTGGGTTCAGGGCCTGTTTCAAGGGCCCATGAGGCCAGGGCTCGAACTGGCAACCTCCCAATCACAAGCACAGAGGCGTAGTGAGAAGAGTTGTACTGGCACACTGTGGTCATAATATGAAATACACATGGATTTTCATAAAAACTAGTTACTCACTAGGACA